>PVLC010004006.1:16390-90030 GCA_004027655.1 Graphiurus murinus | reverse complement strand
GTACTGGGGATTGAACTCAGGGGCATTCTACCTCCGAGCTACACCCCCAGCCCTATTTTTTATTCTTTATTTTGAAACCGAGTCTCACTAAGTTGCGGAGGGCCTCACTAGGTAGCTGAGGCTGGCCGCGAACCCGGATCCTCCGGTCTCAGCCTCCCGAATGCTGGGATTACAAGCGTGCGCCACCACGCCCGGCTTGTGTGTATTTTTTAAAAATCACTCCTTTAAAATGGCTCTAGACTAAACCTTTGGAACTACTAGTGTTTATCCAAAGTAGATATATTGAGCACATACTTATCCTATTTCTACCAATCAGTTGTTAATGACCAATTTCATTTGGGCAGTTTTTACTGTAGTAGAATGGTATTTTTTCTTTTTGGGGAGCAAGGGAGATACTAAAGATTAAACTTCAGGAGTATCCTCCATCTTTTTTTTTTTTTTTTAACATCTCCCTAAATTAGTTGCTGAGGGTCTTGTTAAATTGCTGAGACTAGCTTCAAACCTTCAGTCCTCCTATCTCGGCCTCCCAAGTACTGAGATTACAGGCATGTGCCACCATGCCTGGCTAGTAGAATGATTTTTTTACCTACATGGAATTCAGTACACAAAACAATTACCATGTGAAACTTGCTAATGATATAATGAACATTCTGGTGGGAGAAAAGATTAGGAGTGATATAATCTTCCTTCTTTAGGATGTCTAAAATTAGGTTCATTTACCTCACAGATGGAATAGCTAAAGACGAGGAAGCATATGAAAGTCCCATATGTTCCACACTATGAGTCTACAAAAAGATTTTCTAAATCTTGTGAGAGTCATTTTATTTACTTCCCTAGTGATATTTAAGATAGAAAAGACATTTTTTGAAAACAAATTCCTTTCTCTGATAGTTTTAGTGCTTGGTTCACATCTAGTTTATTTGCTATGCCCTTACTAAGAGAAATCTTTACTAACCTTTTAACTTTTCCTACCTATAGCTAAAAATGGTTGTACTGAATAGAATGCTCTTTCAGTCACCTAAGCTTTAACCTTAGTGCTTTTATATTTCTCTTCCCTAAACATCCTCAGTCACCAAATACTATTCTTCCAGAACATCATATTTTAATGTTCACTGTCATTACTGGATTCCAGGTCCTTCCCCTCCCCCACTCCCAGGCCTCCATTGCTGCAGTGGCTCCTTAAATCATCACCCAGCCTCTAACCCGCTGATCCAGCCATTCACCACATGACTTTTCCTAATGTGTGGCTTGTGTTGTGCCTTGATGGGTCCTAAAACCACACTAATCATTAGAGTTGCCTGTATAGTTCCTGGGACATAATATGTGGGCAGTAAGTCATCTACCACCTGTCACCTCCCTAGCCGTATCCTCTGCAGAGACTCTTATGACTCTGTGTCCCACCATCATGTTAAAACAGCTTTCCATCGCTGTGACAAAGTGCCTGAGAAAATCAGCTCACGGAAGGAAAGATTTACCGCGGCTCAAGGTCTCAGAGGTATCAGTCTATGGACGCTGGGCTCCATTGTCTCCGGGCCTGTGGTGAGGCTGAACATCTTGGCAGGAGCACTTGGTGGAGCAAAAAGGGAGGACTCAAGAAGGAAGGGGGCTGGGGAGGCACTACAGCCACTGAGGGAATGCCTCCAAGGACATACCTCCTCCAACTAGGCTCCTCCTAAATTTCCACCACCACCCACTAACCCCTGACACATGAATTTATCGAGTGGGCTGATCCACTGAGGAGGTCAGAGCCCGCAGGGCCCAGTCACCTTCCTCGGGCCCTTCCTGCCTCTGACCACTCCTGCCTGAGGGACCAAGCCTTCATCACATGAGCTCTGGGAGCACATTTTCGATCCAAACCCTAACAACTGCTCAACTGCTGTGTTCTCCCCACCCAAATATCAAAGCCCTAGTTCCTTGAGCCCCTACTTCTACAGAAGGCTTCCCATTAAGCCTTTGACCTCTGGCTTCCTGCAGACATCCACTAACAGTGAGCATGCGTCCTGGGCTGCTTCCGGCTCGTGAGTGTCTCCAATTAGGCAGCATTCTTCCTTGCTTTCCTCTGCCCCAGGGAAGGCCCTGTGCAGGGACCGGAATGCCCAGCTCCCCTACTCCAGATCCTGCACCTCTGTCACATGGCAGAGCCTTTGCTGCTGCCTCTGGCGGCTGAGAACGGCCTCCCCAGGGTGTTGGCAGTGACTTCATTTGCACTCCAGTGGGGGGAGCAGGTGGGAGTCAAGAGAAAGGTCTCACTGTAAATCTCTAACTCAGCCACAATTTTTGTTTAATTATAGTCTTTTCCTTTCTGGTTCCTGGTATAATAATTTCCCTTCCTGAACATGCTTTATGGTTTTTCACTTTTTGTATAACTTTTGTATTCCTTGTGCATATATGTTTTCATTATATTCAGCTGAAACCCTCTTTGGGATATAATTAATTTCTCTGAAAATCTTAGTGACAGAACAAATATAGTATTCTTGGTTTACTTTTTACCCTTGCCTCCTTATACACTGGTTTTTGCTCTGATTTTTTAAAAAAATGGGGGGAGGGCCCACTGGGAATTGACCCCAGAGTCCTCCTACCTTCACACTATACCCCCAGCCCTATTCCTGACTGATTGATTGATTGTCACTGGGGATTAAACCCAGGGACATTCTACCTCTGAGCTACACTCCCAGTCTGATTTTATTTATTTGGAAACAGAGTCTCACTAAGTAGCTAAGGCTGGCTGCAAACCTGCAATCCTCTTGTCTCAGCCTCCCAAATACTGGGATTACAAGCATGCATCACCATTCCCAGCTCCCCTGGCCCTTTTTATTGTTTTATTTTGAAGCAGAGTCTCTAAGTTGCTGAGGATAGCCTCAAACCTGAGATCCTCCTGCCTTAGCCTCCCTAGTATCAGCGATTATAGGTGTATACCACCATACCTGGCTCCATATACATTTTTTTTTTTTTTGCGGTACTGGGGATTGAACTCAGGGGCATTCTACCTCTGAGCTATACCCCCAGCCCTATTTTTTATTCTTTATTTTGAAACTGAGTCTCACTAAGTTGCAGAGTGCCTCACTAGGTAGCTGAGGCTGGCCGCGAACCCGGATCCTCCGGTCTCAGCCTCCCGAATGCTGGGATTACAAGCGTGCGCCACCACGCCCGGCCCATATACATTTTTAAACCTGGACTACCAGTAAAATTTTCAGGAAAAGAAAGTTTTGTGGTTTGATAATTTAAAAAAATTGAGCTGACAGTTGAGGGACTTATATTGTTTTGTAGGCTTAACCCACTTGGAGCCTTTCCCATCTGTATCAGTTTTCTGTTGCTATAAAAAAAAATACTTGAGATAAATAACTTAGAAAAGATTTATCATGTCTCACCATTTTAGAGGTCCCAGTCCATGACTGAGTGGACTAGTGCTTGTAGTCGTTCAGCTAGATTTTGCTGCCTTGTTTGCTGCCTGCCAGTACAGGTTCTGGGCCTCTTGTGAGAGACCCCTTTAGTGTATTCCACCCCCTGGCATCCCCACAGTTCCTAACCCCCGGATGAGCAAGCTCCGCGCCGGTGGGCACCTGAATTCAAGAACCAAAACTGCATCTGGCAGAGTGCAGGGGAAAAGCTCATTGGATTTCATGTTAGAGGGTGGGGTCCAGGGCCCAAAGCAGAGTGGCAAAGGCTCTAACATCAACATCACATCAAGGCATTAGTGAAGCTAGTTAATTAAGTTCTTCTGCTCTCCTTCTAACCTCAATATGAGGCCAAATACCGTCCACACTATTCTCAGAGCTTCTCCTCCAGAAGGCTGGTCCTGGGTTCATCTGCCAGTTACGACTTCACCTGTTCTTCTCACACACGTGGTCTGTCTGCGCCCAATAATGGCAGGCTCCAAGCTCAGCACACATGTATCGGCGCAAAGCCATGTCAGTGCTCATGTCCGGAAAGTGGTCCTGGTATAGAAACCTCTGCAACCCAGAGAGAGCAAGCTCCCTGACATGGAAGGGCCTCACTGTGAAAGAGTTTACCCAAGCTCTCAGGCTGTGGCTGTGTGGCTGTTGTATTTTGTTTTGTTTTGTTGTCTGTTTTTTGGTACTGGGGATTAAACTCAGAGTCATTCCAGGGTCTCTGGGCTAGACATCCTCCCAGCCCTATTTGTGTGTGTGTGTGTGTGTGTGTGTGTGTGTGTGTGTGTTTTACTGGGGATTGAACTCAGAGGCATTCTACCTCTGATCTACACCCCCAGTCCTATTTTTATTCTTTATTTTGAAACCAGCTCTCACTAAGTTGCGGAGGGCCTCACTAAGTAGCTGAGGCTGACCCTGAACCCGGATCCTCCGATCTCAGCTGTTTTTTCTTTTGAAACAGGGTCTCCCTAAGTTGCTGAGACTGGCCTTAAACTTGTCATTCTCCTGTCTCAGCCCCCCAAGTACTAGGATTACAGGCATATGCCACTGTACCTGGCTCTATTCTGACTTATCAGTGCCTCTTGGCGTTTTGCCAAGGAAACAACCTACTCAATAAACACAGATTGAGTTTGGGGGTGTAACTCAGTGGTAGAGCACTTACTTAGCATGTGTGAGGCCCTGGGTTCCATCCTCAGCACCACAGAGGAGAAGGACGAGGAGGAGGAGGAGGAGGAGGAGGAGGAGGAGGAAAAAAGAGAGAAAGCAAAACAAAAACCGATCCTGCCAGTGACCTGGTTGCCTCTGGAGTGTTCCAAAATGAGCCTTCTAGTCTCCATGGCCAGGAGGGTGAAACCTGGTGCTATGGACTTTCTACTTGTCCCACTTTTTGTGTGTGGAAGGGTCATAGGAGTCAAACCCAGAGGCATTCTACCTCCAAACTATGCCCCCAGCCCCTTCTTATTTTTTAATTTTGAAACAGTTTCCTGTTGGGTTGCTAAGAGTCTCACTAAATTGCTGAGGCTGGTCTTGAACCTGCAATCCTTCTGTTTCAGCTTCCCAGTACTGGAATTACAGGCATGTGCCACCATGCCTGGCTTGTCCCATCTTCTTAGGAGGCCCTCTGGCGGGGCTACCTGCTGGTCCACATGGCTCCTTTGTGCAAATTAGGAGGTGCTCCCTCCTCCCAATGGATGCAGCCAGGGATGGAGAAGCAGCTTCTATGATACGAGCCTCCCTCCCATTCTCCAGAGCAGACAGGAGGGAAAGGAGAGTGGCGGGTGAAAGCCCTCTAGACCTACCTTTTACGGATGGAGAAACTGGAGCCAGGGAAGGGAATGACCTTGCTCAAGGTCACACAGGGAGTCAGTAAGAACAGAAAAGCTCAGATCTGCTGAAGTCCAGCCCATATTCCTTCCATTGGTCATCTTGGTGCTCAGTGGCCCAGGTGGAGGAGTGGCGGCTTCCTCCCGGGGGTGCAGAGCAGTCTCAGATACAGATACCCTCGGGCCCAGCAGCCCTGCTCACTTCCTCAGTATTCTTAGGACACATGTCCTCTTCCCATGTCAAAGGAAGAGGACTTCATTTCTAAGTGTCCATGAGAGTATTATGAGAAGAGGTGAGGACACAGACGGAGGCAGAGGGCTCACACGTCTGCGGTCCGCTCCCTACGTCCCCAGCAAACACGAGGACTGCAGCTCTGGTCTGCCTACAACAGCGGTTCTCAGACTTTACCCGGAACCAGAATAAAAAGCATAGACTGATGGCCCCATCCCCAGAGTTTTTGATCAGTGGGTCAGAGGTGGAGAATTTGCATTTCCAACACAACAGTGGCAGAACTGGAACTCTGCCCAGGTGATGCTAATGGTGCACATCTGGAGACCTCGCTCTGAGAGCCAGGGGCCCAAGAAGCAGTCCATCCCTCCCTCGCCTTCCTCACCTCCCCTCCCCTCTCCTCTCCTCTCCTTCGTGATCCTTTTCTGCTTCCTCCTCCTCCTCCTCCCTGGTCCTCTTCCCATCTTTCCAAAGGTGATGCGGTGCACCAGCTCTGCTGCTGAGTGAATGGCGGGAGCAGGTCACCTCCCCTCCCCAGGCCCCAGCAGAGGCAGTGGCCTGCTGGACTGGGAGTCCCACCATCACAGCCACCAGCTCCTCCCAGCCAGGACCTGGTCGGCCTGGACTCATCTCTGGGAGGCCTTCGAGCTTCCCTCCAGCTCTGACCTCTTCTTCCTCCCAAATGTGGACTTTTCCTTCTCCAGAAGGACGTGTTTAGGGTCTTTCTAGGACAGGAGGAGGGATGGTATGCAATGCGGGGAGATTGTTGAGGGAAGGGAGCCCCGACGCAGCTCCAGCAGGGGGCGCCAGTGCGAGCGCCAAGGCCAAGCTGGTCGGCCCAGGTGTCCAGTGGCGGGGGGGGGGGGGGGGGGGTGCACCCCAGGGGCGTGGACGCCGCCGGGCACGCCCCGGCCACACTTAAGCAGTTGCGCCCTGCGCGAGGAAGGGAGGAAGGAGCTAGCCCCGGCTGCGGCTGATCCACTCGGACCCTGACCCAGACCCGACCCCAGCCAGCCCTCGACTGCGCCATGCGGGGCCCGAGCGTGACTCTGTGGCTCTTGCTGGCCCTGCGCACTGGTGAGGCCCTGCCGTCCCGCCATCAGAGTAGACAGCGCGGGGGCGGGGGGGTCCTGGAGCTCCCCAATAGAATGGGGAGCTGCGAAGAGTGCCCTGAGCCCCCGCCTCCAAGAGAGGTTGAATGGGGAAGGATCGAGACGTTGAGGATGGTGGAGGGAACTAGCACTGAGGCCGGCAAACGGGATGCCCCGAAGGCTTCCTGGAGGAGGAGGGGGGATGGAGGCCTTGGAAAAGCGAAGCTCGGGACGAAGGCGCGGAAGGAGGCGTGGTGGGGAGAGTCTTGGGATGTCAGGAGACCCGGAGGTGGCCGCTCCCGAAGAGCGTGGAAACCCGGGAGGGCTTAGGGGGCTCAAGCAGCTCTGTTTCCCTGAGCCTTCACGGGGAAGGAGGCTGGAGGGACAGAGGGACCGGAGGGGGGGGCGTGAGAGGCCTCCGGAGACCTCTCCCAGCCACCCTGCAGGCGCAAGGGTGGAGGTGGAGGACCGAGGCTGGGTCTCCTCGCGTCGGACCCGCGGGAGTCAGGGCCCGGGGCTGTGGGGTCGCGTGCGGCGCGGCTGAGAGGCTGGGTTCACCTGGCCGCCCCGCCGCCGGCCGCTCATCCTTCTTCAGCGCGCGGGGTGAACCCACCACCCCGGCTCCGGACTCCCCGCCGGCCTCCGGGGAGGGCGAATGGGGCGGCGGGCGGCTGGGAGCCCTGGGAGGGGCAGGGCGGTCGACCTTCTGGGCCGTGGGGCTGTTGGTGGGTTGCAGGGCGCCGGCTCCACGGGGGACCTGGCCCTGGAGCGAGAGAACCGAACCCAGAGTCGCGCGCTGGCCCGGAGCACGGTCCTCTGTAGCGAGGTGGCCGGGGCAGGGTGAGCGCGGAGGAGCTCAGGTGTGCAAAGTCATCGGCCCCGGGGGACTCTGGCGCCCCTTCCCTGGGCCCTGGGCCCTGGCCTGCCTGGGAGCTCTCTGGGACTCTGACCTGGCCCAAGTGAAAGTCCACGGAAGACCTGTGTGTCTTGGGCTCTGTACACAGGTTCACCTCCAACGCAGAAGGTGGGTTTTCTCACCTGCTTTCAGCCCAAGAGAAGTCAAATATTGCCTAAAGTCTTCAGCTAGAGGGGCAGGAACTTGAACCCAAGCTGCTGATTCCCTGGTCTCCCTGTGTGTGCCCCAGGAACCTGAACTGTGCCCACTGGGGAAGGGTTCACAGACAGCGAGAGGGTGTAAGGACAGCCCCCCACAGCCACCTCATCTCAGCTGCATGTCCCAGCTCCTGAGGTCCACACCGGGACACTGCTAAGGGAGGAACCCCAGGCCAGCACCTTCTCCTTGGAGGCCTGGAGAGGGACAGGAACTTGCCAGGTCACAGAGCCTGCTGGGACTCCTCAGCCAGTGCTCCTTCTTCCCACCAGGCTCCAGCCCAGGCCTGCAGAGGGTGGTGGGGCAGCTGAACAGTAGCCCTGGGAGACTTTCCACTCCTCTGCAATGGCCCCGGCTCTGAGTCACCCCACCTGCTGTGTCCCTGGTCAGAGGCCTGGGCATGCTTTGTCCATCTCTGTACCTGTACCTGTCGGAGGGCAGAGCTGATGCAGGGGACTGGCTATAAGACTGGTGGGGTGCGCAGAGCTGCTAGAGCCAGCCTCCATGTGGGGCCACGGGCTGGGCCTCACTGTCCCCTGTCCCCAGCGCTCGGTGGGATGGAGGTGCGGTGGTGCACCACCTCGGACCCGGAGCAACAGAAGTGCAGCGACATGAGCAAGGCCTTCCAGAATGCGGGCATCCAGCCCTCCCTCCTCTGCGTCCAGGGCACCTCGGCAGACCACTGCGTCCAGCTCATCACGGTGAGACCTCTCCCTCCACCCGCTCCCGCCACCGCTGACCAGACGGAAGGAATGTGACTCAGGAGGAGTGCCCAGCACAACAGCCTCATTCACTGGAGAGAGGCCATCCCCTGCCAGGCCTGGGCAATGGGATCTCCTGAGTTTCCCGGCAACAAGGGCCGGGTTGTTTCCTCCAGAGCCAGGCCAGGAGGGTGGCGGGAGGGCCGCTGCTCAGATGGGTGCGGCGGTAGGGGAAGGTGCCTGAGAAGCAGGGACCCCGCCCACAGGGAGGGCAGGGGGGCGCCGCGGCCCATGGAGCTTTCCACAATGAGACTTGTATGGATTCTGGGGAAGGAGAGGAGGCATGGGGGCCCCTGGGGGAGGTGGGGAACAGCAGGAGAGCTGCTCAGCTCTTAGAGGCAAGACAGGGCCGGAGGGACGGATCCTCAGGGCAGGCACAGGGCGGCTGGGACCTGGTCCAATCACAGACCCACAAGAGGCAGGCCTTGGGTCAGGCTGAGCCATAAGGGCAGAAATCAATTAACCTGAGCTTTAATTCTGTCGGTGGACCCAGGACACACTGACAGTGCATTGCCGTTTGTGTTGAAAAAAATAAAAAGGAACAAAATTAAAGAGGGCATTTATGGGATTCAGTTTGCATAGACTCTCTTAGAAGGAAAACCTGGTTTAGCAGTGGAAGCAAGAGGGTGGAAAACAGAAAAGTGAGGGGAGCTCATTTTTTATAACTCTGTGTTGTATGAGTGAGTGTGTGTGTGTGTGTGTGTGTGTGTGTGTGTGGCGCTGGGGATTGAACCCAGAGGTATTCTACCCCCAAGTTATACCCCCAGCCCAATTTTATTTCTTGTTTGGAAACAGGGTCTCACTAAGTTGCTGAATGTATATTTATTTTATTTTTTCTTTTGCAGTACTGGGGGTTGAACCCACACCATACCCATGCTAGGCAAGTGCTCTACCAGTGAGCTACATCCCCAGCCCTTGATTTTATGTTTTTGTTGTTGTTTTTTTTTTGTTTTTGTTTTTTGCTATATACATCAGAGTCCTGTAAAATTAAGAATTAATGCTTTTTAAAATAGCATAGTTAAAGCAGGGCATGGAGGAGCATGCTAGTAATCCCAGCACTTGGGAAACTGAGATAGGAGGATTGCAGGTTTGTGGCCAGCCTCAGCAATTTAGCAAGACCCTGTTTCAAAAATAAAACTAAGCCGGGCGTGGTGGCGCACACTTGTAATCCCAGCATTTGGGAGGCTGAGACTGAAGGATCTGGGTTCGAGGCCAGCCTCAGCTAATTAGTGAGGCTCTCCGAAACTTAGTGAGACACGGTTTCAAAATAAAAGAATAAAAAATATTCTTTTTTAGGCTGGGGGTATAGCTTGGAGGTAGAACACCCCTGAGTTCAATCCCCAGTACCACAAAAAATAAAATAAAACTTAGCAAGACCCTCAGCTACCTTGAAATAGCAGAGTTAGTAAAAATGAGCTGAGCCCTTGGCCCGGCCAGTGGCCTTCTTGGGTGGGGCCATGTTCTCTTCTCCCACCCCCAGTCCAGTTCCCTGGGACCTTCAGGATAGTACCAAACAGGACAGGGTGACCTCCAGGGCTTTTCCAGGGTCCTGGGTGCCTGGAAGTGTGGCCAAGCTTGGGCAGATCGGCTGGGACTAATCTGCACACTTCTCTCCAGGCCCAGGAGGCGGACGCCATCACTCTGGATGGAGGCGCCATCTACGAGGCGGGGAAGGAGCATGGCCTGAAGCCCGTGGTGGGCGAAGTATATGATCAAGGTAGAGGCGTGGGCTGGGAGGAGAGAGCAGGCCCTGCCCCAGAGGCCACCCGAGCCAGCCACTAGCCCTGTCCACAGAGCAGCCTTCTGATAAACCCATAGGTCTCTCTGGAAACCCCCAGGGTGAAAAGCTCCTCCCAGGAGCATCCCAGAGCCCCTGCACCCCGCAAAGGGCCTTTCTGTCCTGCCTTCCCAGAGCGCTGGCTCCCACTGGCCTCTGCCAGGGCTCTGGCCCCCTGCTTGTCTGTCCCCCAAGGAGGGCTCAGTCCTCATCTTCGTCTACCCTCTGCCACCTCACACAGGGTCTCACTCCGAGAAGGCAATTAGTGACTGTCCCATGACACACACCCAGTCCAACCCTGCAAATCGGACAGCCCTTCTTTCTCCTCAGAGGCCAGAAGCAGCCAAGCCTTGTGGCCCAGAGCAGAGCTCTGCCTCTCAATATCAGAATCAATAGGGATTCAACACCACTTCTGAACACCTACTGCATCCTGGTCATGAGCATCCAGTAGTCACAAGAGCCCCTGCGGCTGCCTCAGAGAGCGAGGGTCAGAGAGTGAACACGTAAACACCCCAAAGGGCGGAGACCAGGTGGCACTGTGACAGGGAGAGGAAAAAGGAAGGGTGCGGGAAGCCCAGACACAGAGCAGACAGAGTGCGACAACTATCCCAGGTAGCAAAGATGGAGGTGGTTCCAGGAACAAGGAGGAAAGGGAGGGTGTGAGTCTGGTGACTGGACCCAGCTCTCGGGTTGGCAGGGTCAGACTCAGGAGAGAGAGAAAGGGAGAGGGAGGAGGCAGAGAATGTGTCTGTGTGATGGGAGGCCATCTGGTCATCAGTCCCCACAGTCGAGTCCTCTGAGTCTTGTCTGGACGTCCCTCCAGCCACACTTGGCCCAGGGGATCTTCCACGAGGAAACTGTAGGAGCTGCAGGAGCTGCCCACCCACCACACCCACAGCCATTCAGGGTCCTGAGTGACTCGGGACCACATCACCAGTTCTCTAGTCTCTGTCTCTGTCTCTGTCTCTCCCCTCTCTCCCCCCCTCAGCAATGTGACATTGGTTTTTTTCCTAATCTGGGAAAGCCCTTGCCCTGCTCTCTCTGCTCCTCCCAGCCCCCTTCTGCCCATAACCACCATGTCCTTCTCCACACCCTCCAGGGTCTTCCAAGGACCTAGGCCCATGCAAAGAAAAGACCTGCAGGCTACTTCTGCTTTCCGTCCAGCTGCCGGGGCTCCCTGACATGTCGGGTGCAGACCCAGCTAAGCACCAGCTGGCTTGGGAAGGAGAAGGGGGAATCTGGGAAGAAATTAGCATCTTGGGATAGTCTCTACCTCGTGAGGCTGGAGGAGGGCCAGGTCTCGGGATAAGGCACGGACCACGTCTCTTGCTCTCTCTGTACACGGCACCCCCACCCTTCTCCCTGGCCACTCTCACTCCTCTCCTCTCGCCCCTAGAGGTTGGGACCTCCTATTACGCTGTGGCTGTGGCCAGGAGGAACTTCAACGTGACCATTAACACCCTGAAGGGCGTGAAGTCCTGCCACACGGGCATCAACCGGACCGTGGGCTGGAACGTGCCTGTGGGCTACCTGGTGGAAAGCGGCCGCCTCTCAGTGATGGGCTGTGACGTGCTCAAAGGTGAGCGCCTCAGCCCGCATGGGGCCTCCGGGCTCCTCCTCCTTTCCTCTGCTCATCTTGTCCCTTCACCTGGGAGCTCCTGGGGACTCATCCTCATCTCACGCCCCCTGAAGTTGCAGCAAAGTCCTGCCTCCTCCGAGGCCTTCCCTGTCTCCTCTCTGTGCGATCACTTCCTCTACCCTGTGGCCACCATTTGAGTTTCTGGCTGGATGGCCCCTACAGGACATGAGTCTTGCTCACTTGTCACCATGCTTTATGTGACACAGCCAGGCATGGCACCCAACCCACTGTGGGGAGGCGGTGACACCCCCCTACCCCGGCGGAGACCTGGTGCCGGTTGCTGCATCTAGAACCACGAAGGATCAGAAATGCTCTTTTTTCAGGACCCAAACAAATTGCTGATTTAAACCCAAAAAGCCAAGGGGCTGATGAGCCCAGGCAGCCAGGTTAACCAGCACGCTCCCGGCCTGGGAGCACCAGCCTCTCAGATAGCGGCTGGTGTGTGTGTTCTCTCTGCTCCTCTGGGGCCCGTCCTGGCAGGGTGCTGAGCATGGCTCGAGCAGTGCAGGCAGTGGGCATCCTCCCTCAACACAGGACAAATATTTGGGAAGAGGATGCGCCCTGGGCCTCAGTGCTGGCAGGGCCCACAAAGCCACGCAGGTCAGCAGATCCAGCCTCTCCACCTGCAGGGCTCCTGCTCGTTGCCCCGCTGTGCTTTGAGAAGCACCCATGGCGCTTGTTAAGTAATAACACCCCCTTCATCAACTGCACATCACCGCAGTGAGCACAGCGTCTGGGTGATACTCACTTGTCCTGTGTGGTCACTTGTGAGTGACTGGCGTGTCCCTTGAGCAACTCTTCAATAGCAAGAGTCCCACCCGGACACACATTGCCACTTCAGTTGACCCGGTTTGGGAATCACTGATCTGATCCAGTTCCCCAGTTCCCGGGCGGCAGCCTGCAGGTGAATGGATTCTCACAAGTATCCAGGTGAAGCCTGGCGTGGTGGTGCACGCTTGTAATTCCAGCATTTGGGAGGCTGAGACAGGAGGATCCGGGTTCACGGTCAGCCTCAGCTACTTAGTGAGGCCCTCTGCAACTTAGTGAGACCCTGTTTCAAAATAAAGAATAAAATAGGGCTGGGGGTATAGCTCGGAGGTAAAATGCCCCTGGGTTCAATCCCTAGTACAACAACAATAAACTAAGTGTCCAGATGAGGCCCCTGCGGACCCTCCTGACTCCGGCCTGGGACTGAAGAAAGTATTGTTGAATACCATCTCTGCCTTCTTCCCACAGCTGTCAGCGACTACTTCGGGGGCAGCTGTGTTCCAGGAGCAGGAGACACCAGTTACTCCGAGTCCCTCTGTCACCTCTGCCGGGGTGACAGCTCTGGGGAGGGGGTGTGTGACAAGAGCCCCCTGGAGAGATACTATGACTACAGTGGGGCCTTCCGGTAAGGACACTTGGGGAGGGCTGGGGGACCTGGCAGGAAAACATTTTCCCCAGAGAGGCTGCAGGGGTGGCAGTGTAGGTCGCATCTCATCAAAGCACCCTTTGTATGGTTCTGTGCCCCAACTAGTTTATAAACATCACACCAGAGTGTGCCAGGCTGGATTTGCTCATAAAGTCAACATGTTTGGTCTACTTAGAGAAGGGAGGGCTCAGAGAGAAGAAAATGGAAAAAGCTGCCCTTTGGCCTCTCCCAGGTCCCCATTCTGGTGTCTCTGTCCGGCAGGGAGGGCAGTGGGGAGTGTGGCTGGCCAACGGTGCTGGTCCCCTCTGTGCAACTGGTTCAGGCTGACACTTTGGATAAGCCCTCCAGACCCAAAAGAGAGTCGAACAGCTCAGGGTCCAATTCCACCTGTGTTCCAGTGAGGGAACAGGGAACAGAAGCCTCCTGAGTCCCCGGTCACCCAGTGTCCGCACCCAGAGCAGGGAAGCCTGCAGCACCTCTGCTCGGTGCGATCTGGGCAAAGGTGAATTGTGGCACAGAGAGAACAGCCGAGCCCACTACTGCATGTCCTCAGCCGTCTGCCCATCCTCCCTGACTCCCTCAGCTCACACCAGTCTGATCCCTGCTTATCTTCTAGCTGTGGAGAACCAAGTAGCCCCTCTGCCTGTGACCTGCCTCCCACACTGGGCAGTGACCTATAGAGAATCATGTAAAGGCCACAGTCCCTCTACTCAGGATTGTTTTGTATGGTATGAAAAGACCTTCTAGTCTGATCCCCTGCCTCAGAGCAGAATCATCTTCAAAGCACCTTGGGGTCCAGGCCGTGATGAAAGCAGCTGCCGGTGAGCGCCTGCTCCTTCCAGGCCCAAGCAAGGCTGCGCAAGTCTGTGTGATCACAAAGCATTGCACCCTCAGCAGCCCCTGGGGAGCCGCCTGCTCATTCCCACTTGACAGATGGCGGGGCTGGGAAGAGCCCACAACTTAGCAAAGCCCACAGCCAGCAAGTCAGGGAGCTAGACTGTGAACTGTGTGCTCAGGCGAGACCTCAGGCCTGGAAGATGGGTGGGCCAAGGGGCTGGAGGGGAGCTCAGCCCCAGCCAGGCTTGTGGTTTCTCCTCCGCAGGTGCCTGGCTGAAGGGGCAGGGGATGTGGCCTTTGTGAAGCACAGTACGGTGCTGGAGAACACTGATGGTGAGTGGCCTTGGGCCAGGCCTGCCTGGGTGCGGCCCCCATATAGTAGCAGGCCCTCCAGTGCAATGACGCTGCTCTCAACTCTGTGTGACCTCGGACATCCCCACCCCCACCCCCCACTCTGAACCTTAGCACTCCTGTCTGCAGAAAGGAAGAGGCAGGTCTCATCAAAGGTGCCAGTGGACGGCGGGGCTCTGCCCCACTGCATGTGTGGCGTATGGTTCTATTTCCACTTCAAAATCAGTGTCTGGTTTTTTTGTGTGTGGCACTGGGGATTGAACCCAAGAGCATTCTACCTCCGAGCTACACCTCCAGCCTTATTTTATTTTTATTTGGAAACAGTGTCTCACTAGGTTAATGGCAGTCTCACTACTTTTTTTGTTTTTGTTTTTTTTTTTTTTTGTACTGGGGATTGAACCTAGAAGCATTCTACCTCTAAGCTATGCCCCCAGCCCAATTTTATTTCTTTATTTGGAAACAGGATCTCACTAGGTTTCTGAGAGCCTCGCTACATTGCTGAGGCTGGCTTTGAACCTGCAACCCTCCTGTCTCAGTCCCCCAAGTACTAGGATTACAAGCATGTGCCACCACACCTGGCTTGAGAATCTCACTGCTTGCTGAGGCTGTACTCAAACCTGAGATCCTCCTGTCTCAACCTCCCAA
This sequence comes from Graphiurus murinus, assembly GCA_004027655.1. Lineage (NCBI taxonomy): Eukaryota > Metazoa > Chordata > Mammalia > Rodentia > Gliridae > Graphiurus > Graphiurus murinus. The sequence goes on along the minus strand of PVLC010004006.1, from coordinate 74,963 downwards.
GTACTGCGGTTACAAGTGTGGTCCACCATGCCCAGCACTAGCACTCATCTACTGTTCCCTCCTGGGATTCTTCTCACGTTACCTGAAGCCACTCCTTGTCTCCCTGGACAACGTCTTTTTTTCTTCTCTTCTTTTTTTTTTTTTTTTCCTTTGATACTGGTCATCGAAGCCAGGAGCATTTTATCTCCAAGCTATATCCTCAGCTTTATTTATTTATTTATTCATTCATTCATTTGTTTATGACACTAGAGCTTGAACCCAGAGGCATTCTATCTCCAAACTACACCCCTAGTCTTATTTCATTTTTATTTTTGAAACTGGGTCTCATTAGGTTGATGAGAGTCTATTTGCTGAGGCTGTCCTCAAACCTGCAATCCTCCTGTCTCAGCCTCCCAAGTACTGAGATTCCAATCATGCACCACACCCACTTTGTTTTTTATTTAAAACTCAGCTGTTGCCAGGTGTGGTGGCGCACGCTTGTAATCCCAGTACTTGGGAGGCTGAGACAGTAGGATTGTAGATTCTCAGCCCCCCTCAGCTATTAGTGAGGCCCTCTGCAATTTAGTGAGACCCTGTTTCAAAAATAAAGCTTAAAAAATAGGGTTGGGGGTGTAGCTCAGAGATAGAATGCCACTGGGTTCAATCCCCGGTACCAAAACAAACAAACAATCAAAAAAAACAGAACAAAATAAAAACAAAAACCTCAGCTTTTGCTAAGTTGCTGAGGGTCTTGCTCAGTTGCTGAGACTGACTTCAAAGTTGTTTCAAAGTCTTTTTTAAGACAGGTTGGTAGAGCTGGACGTGGTGGTACATGCCTGTAATCATACTACTTGGGAGTTTGAAACAGGAGGGTTGCAAGTTCCAAGCTGGCACATGGTAACTTAGACCCTTTTTCAAAATAAAAAATTAAAAGGCGTGGGGATATAGCTCAGAGAATGTAGCCAGAGGATGTAACCCCTGGGTTCAATCCCCAATAAACACACACACAAACACAGAATAGTGTTATGTCTTGGTCTATTATACACTCATCATTTAAACTTTGAAATAATTGAACTTTAGGAACATTGCAAAAATAATTCAAAGAACTCTTCTCTATTCTTTACCTAGATCTCAACTTTTCGCATTTAGTCACATTTGATATGGCATTCTGTCTATACATGTGTGGGTGAAGGGACATTTGCTTGTGTCATAGTCCTTGAATATTCTAGTATACATCTAAAAATAAGATGTGAACCTAGAACGGAAATTGAATTCAGGAAATGTGACATTGATACAGTACTATTACCTAATCTGCAGTCAATATTCCAGATTCCCTAGTTGTCCCAATTCTGTCCTTTGTACCAATTTTCCTCAGACCCAGGACTTAGTCTGTGACCACACATGGAGTTTAGATGTTAGAGCTCCTTAGTTTCCTTGATCCCAGAACAGTTTTTCAGTACTTTTTAATAACATCAGCTTTTTTTTTTTTTTTTTTTTCAGTACTGGGGATTGAACTCAGGGGCATTCTACCTCCGAGCTATACCCCCAGCCCTATTTTTTAGTCTTTATTTTGAAACCAAGTCTCACTAAGTTGTGGAGTGCCTCACTAGGTAGCTGAGGCTGGCCTTGAACCCGGATCCTCCGGTCTCAGCTTCCTGAATGCTGGGATTACAAGCGTGCGCCCCCCGCCCGGCTTTTTTTTTTTTTTTTTTTTTAGGTACTGGGGATTGAACTCAGGGGCATTCTACCTCTGAGCTACATCCCCAGTCCTATTTTTATTCTTTACTTTGAAACAGGGTCTCACTAAGTTGCAGAGAGCCTCAGTAAGTAGCTGAGGTTGACCGAGAACCTGGATCCTCCTGTCTCAGCCTCCCAAGTACTGGGATTACAAGCATGGGCCACCACGCCCAGCTAACATCAGCATTTTTGAAGAATCGGGTCACTTATGTTATAAGATGTCCTGTCATTTGGATTTTGGATTTTCCTAAAGATCATTTTTTTTTTTTTTAACTAAGGTATAAGCTGGGTGTGGTGACACACACCTATAATCCCAGTACTTGGGTGGCTGAGGCAAGAGAATCACAGATTTGAAGCCAGCCTCAGCAATTTAAGTGAGGCTCTCAGCAGCTTAGCAAGACTGTTTCAAAATGAAAAATAAAATAGAAAGCCAGGTGTGGTGGCACGCGCTTGTAATCCCAGTACTTGGGAGGCTGAGACAGAAGGATTGCAGGTTCGAGGACAGCCTCAGCAAGTAGTAAGACTCTCATTAATCTAGAGAGGAGACCTTGTTTCAAAATACGAATAAAATAGGGATGGGGTGTAGCTTGAAGGTAGAATGCTCCTGTGTTCAATCCCCAGGACCACACAAAATAAAATAAAATAGAGGTGGGGGTGTAGTTCAGAGGTAGAATACCCCTAGGTTCAATCTTCATCACCACACATGCAAAAAATTAAGGTATAAATTATGTGCAGCAAAATTTACTCTTTTTGAAGTGCAGTTCTGAGTTTTACCCAAAATGCACAGTTGTATAACTACCACCACAATCAAGATATTGACCAAGACAGACCCTTCACCCCAAAATTCCCTCATGCACCTTTCTGCTCACTCCCCTCCTCGCTCACCAGCACCCACCAATCAGATTTTTGCCTATTCTACAATATCCAATCATTGTTATTATTTTCTTTAAATTACTGTCTTGTTGTTGTTGATCATTGTCTTTTAAATTAGTAAGTCCAAGCTGGGTGTGGTGGTACACATCTGTACTCCTAGTACTTGGGAGGCTGAGGACATGAGGACCACATGTTCAAGGACAGCCTCAGCAACAGAGCAAGACTGTTCCAAAATAAAAAGTAAGAAAAGGCTAGGGGTGTAGCTCAGCAGTAGAATGCCCCTGGGTTCAATCCCCAGTAACACACACACACACACACACACACCAAGAAAATCAGTAAGTCCATCATGTAGTCTGAGTTTATGAAGATGAACATGAACCAGACTTGAGAATGGTAAGCAAGAGCTGTAAAAAATAATTAGGAGCCGGGCGTGGTGATGCATACTTGTAATCCCAGTACTTTAGGATTCATGGCCAGCCTCAGCTACTTAGTGAGGCCCTCCTCAACTTAGTGAGACCCTGTTTCAAAATAAAAAATAGGGCTGGGGGTATAGCTCGGAGGTAGAATGACCCTGGGTTCAATGCCCAGTACCGGAAAAAAAAAAAAAAGGCTGAGGCATGTGGGATTATCTGCAGGTCAGAGTAATCCTATGAAAACAGGTTGCCATGGACATAGGCCTCAGGATGAATCAAACACAGGAGAATTTGGAAGGTGGGGAAAGAATAATAATGTATTGGGTTCAAATCAGCTTTTTTAAAGTTTTGGTGGTAATCTAAGGAAGTAGTTTTCTAAAGGCATACCTTCATACAAAAAACACTGATAAGATCAAGATTGGAATTGACAAGCCCAGCATGGTGATGCTCGCCTATAATCCCAGTACTTGGGAGACTGAGACAGGAGGATCACAGATTGAGGCCAGCCTCAACAATTTAGCGATACTCTCAGCAACCCACAACCCAGCAAGACTCTGTTTTGAAATAAAATAGGGCTGGAGGTGTTGCTCAGAGGTAAACTGCCCCTGGGTTCAAAGAGAGAGAGAGAGAAAAGTTGGAGAGTGAAGGAGAGAATTACACCAAATAATTGTTAAACTACCTTGCAGCTGTTAAAAATTATCTTTCTGGCCAGGCGTGGTGGTGCGTGCTTGTAATCCCAGCATTTGGGAGGCTGAGACTGGAGAATCCAAGTTTGAGGCCAGCCTCAGCTACCTAGTGAGGCACTCCACAACTTAGTGAGACCCTGTTTCAAAATAAAGAATACAAAATAGGGCTGGGGGTATAGCTCAGAGGTAGAATGCCCCTGAGTTCGATCCCCAGTACCAAAAAAAAAAAAAAAAAAATTATCTTTCTGAGCTGGGTTTGGTGGTGCATGCATATAATCCTAGTCCTTGTGAGGCTGAGATAAGAGGATGACAGGTTCAAGGCCAGCTTCAGCAACTTAGCAAGGCCCTTAGCACCTTAGCGAGACCCTGTTTCAAAATAAAATAGGGCTGGGAGTGTAGCTCAGAGGTAGAATGCCCCTGAGTTCAATCCCCAGTACCAGTACCAAACACACACACACACACAGAAAAAAATCGAAATTAAAATGGAAAAATGGACTCAAAAGAAATATACCAGAATATTAATAGTTGGGGTTGTGGGCAATGCTTTAGGAAATTACCATTTGCTCATTGGGTTGGATTCTGTCAGGGTGAGTCTCCATCTTGCCCCTTGCCCCCTACCTCGCTTTTGTGTGTGTGTGTGTGTGTGTGTGTGTGTGTGTGTGTGTGTGTGTGTTAATGGAGAACAAGTTTCTGAAGGTCTCCCTAAGTAGCTGAGGCTAGCTGTGAACCTGTTATCCTCCTGTCTCAGCTCCCCAGGCACTGGGATTTTAAGTGTGTGCCACCACGCCAGGTCCAAACTTTTCTTATTTTTCTACTTTTTTAAACTGTAATAAATAGCCCTGTTTGTATATTTTGTGATATTGTCAGATACCTCAAATCTATTTTATTAATAGATGTTGGTGAAAGGTAGAAAATACAAGTAAACAGACTGAGTCTGTGTAGACCCCGGTCTTGCAGGTGTCACCCTGAGCCCACGCCTCAGTGGTTCAGGGTTCTCAGCTCAGCTACACTGAGACCCCCAGACCCCTCTCCCTCCCAGCCCTCTCTGGACAGGAGCTGGCTCACCAGCCCTGTCTTCCCAGGGAAAACCCTGCCCTCCTGGGGCCAGACGCTGCTGTCCCAGGACTTTGAGCTGCTGTGCAGGGATGGGGGCCGGGCCCCTGTCACTGAGTGGAGGCGGTGCCACCTGGCCCGGGTGCCTGCGCACGCTGTGGTGGTCCGGGCTGACACAGATGGGGGCCTCATCTTCCGGCTGCTCAACGAAGGCCAGGTGAGGTGGGGCACCTGCCCCTCAAAGCTTGTGGGGTGGTGCGGGGCCTGCTTGTCGCTCACCAGCATGGGAGCTCAGGGCTAAGACCAGGCAGGGCAGGACTCACAGATCCTGCCCTGACAGACCCCCACTGTCGAGGGGGTGGTGGGGAGGAGATTGGGTGAGGAGAGGTGCCAAAGAGGCAGGGACCCGGCCAGAGGTCACAGGAAGGAGGAGGTGCTGGCTGCACTGGGGAGGAAAGGTCGAAACCCCGTGGCACCCTCACCTGCCTGCACCTGCCTTTGACACGCAGCGTCTATTCAGCCACGAGAGCAGCAGCTTCCAGATGTTCAGTTCGGAGGCCTATGGCCAGAAGAATCTGCTGTTCAAGGACTCCACCTCGGAGCTCGTGCCCATCGCCACGCAGACCTATGAGGCATGGCTGGGCCGCGAGTACCTGCATGCCATGAAGGGTCTGCTCTGTGATCCCAACCGTGAGTCCGCCTGTCCCCGGCTCCCGCTGACTCCAGCCCAGCCTGTGGCTGCATGGCAGGGCTCTCTGAGGAGGTGACCAGGAGGACATTCTCCCGGGAGACCTGGCATGTGCCTGTGGCCTCCATGGGAACCATCACTTGTACTTCTCTGCTGCTGGGGCCTGGGGAGGAAGCATCTTCACAGTTAAGTGGACCTCTGTGCTCTGGAGGCCCCACCTGCTCCAGGGGGCGGGATCCAGACCATCTGGATGTGTCTTGGGGCCCTGGAGTCCTGACAGTTCTTCCTCCACAACCTCTCATTCCTCCTCCCTCTTTCCACCCTCTGGCCACAGCCCTGTCACAGGCATTCTCTCTTGCCTGGACTATTGCAGTAGTCTACAAGGGGGCTTCCTGCCTCCAGGCCTCCTCGCCCCCATAAATCTACCACCTACTACAAGGGAAGTGGTGTGCCAGACACTCAGATCACAGCAGCCAAGGCCTGCCTCGGGCCTCTCACACACAACCCCACAACCGAGGTGCAGTTGATCCTTTTCAGTATGAAAAAGTGGAATCAGATGGTTGAATAACGTATCCTGGCCACACGACCAGCAAGAGAAAGACCAGGGACTTCCCTTGGATTTGACTCCAGGCTCTTCCCGCTGAGCACCAGCCCCCACGTGTCCCCCCACATGCAGGGCTGCCCCACTACCTGCGCTGGTGTGTGCTGTCCACGCCCGAGATCCAGAAGTGTGGCGACATGGCTGTGGCCTTCAGCCGGCAGAGGCTCAAGCCAGAGATACAGTGTGTGTCAGCCACGTCTCCCCAGCACTGCATGGAGCAGATCCAGGTGCGTCAGAGTGGCCAGGTGGCCAGGTGGTGGCAGTGTCCAAGATGGTCCCCCACCCCCCACTGTGCCACCTGGGGGAGCACATGTCCTGCTGTAAGCCCACAGAGCACGTGGGGAACAAGGACCACGCTGGTCCAGGAGCAGACTCTGCTCCTTCCTCTTTTTATTTTTATTTTTATTTTTTTGAGGTACTGGAGATGCACAGGCAGAGGGAGGGCCAGACGGGCAGTTTGGGGGACTCCCAACCCAGGTTCCCTTGGCTGCAAACCCCAGAGCGACAGGTCCTGCCACCTCTGTCGGATTCCAACATCCAGAGCCATCCTAGGCCCACATAGCCCAGCTGCTCTCCATTCTCTTCAGGCTGGGCACATCGATGCCGTGACTCTGAGAGGAGAAGACGTTTACACTGCAGGGAAGATGTACAGCCTGGTCCCGGCAGCCGGGGAGCTCTATGCTGGTGAGCACAGCGCGCCACCTGGCTCCGCCAGGCCAGGCCGGTGGTTGAGAGCTTTATAACCGTGAAACTTTGCCCCACAACACTTTCAGAAGCTCCAGGTCTCCCTCAGTGCCTCTCCTCCAGATTGGTTGCCTTCTCTCACCAGGCAAGCCCCTCTTGCATGGGCCTCAGTTTCCCCATCTATGTCTCTAAGAGGCCAGAATTAATGCTTTAGGCTTTGCAGTACACGGTTTCATTTGCATATCTTTTTTTTTTTTTTTTTTTTTGGCGGTACTGGGGATGGAACCCAGGGGCTTTCTACCTCCGAGCTACATCCCCAGCCCTATTTTTTATTCTTTATTTTGAAACAAGGTCTCAATAAGTTGCAGAGGGCCTCACTAAGTAGCTGAGGCTGGTCGTGAACCTGGATCCTCCTGTCTCTGCCTCCCAAGTACTGGGATTACAAGCGTGCGCCACAACGCCCGGCTCATATCTTCTTTTTATATGTCCCACTAATGAGTATAAAACACCATTCTTAGAGCCAGAGGTGGTATCACATGCCTGTAATCCCCGTACTTGGGAGACTGAAACAGAAGGATCACAGGTTCGAGGACAGCCTCAGCAAGTAGTGAGACTCATCAACCTAGCAAGACCCTGTTTCAAAATAAAAATAAAATAGTACTAGGGGTGCAGCTTGGAGGTAGAATGCCTCTGGGTTCCATCCCCAGTACCAAAAAATAATAACAATAATTCTTAGCTTACAACCCAGGCCACACAAGCACAGGCCACCATGTAGTTTGCTGACTTTGAACTATTGGGTGTCCTCAGCCTCCCCCCACCCTGACCACAGAGGCCCATGGAAGGAGCCCTCAGTAGCCCCAAGGGGCGGGGGAACTGGGCTTGGCTTTGGCTTCTGACCCCTTCAGTGGTGACCTTGGAGCCTCTGGTCCCTTCCACTCAGCTGTGAGGAATCTCTGGGCTTAGAGAAAATGCAGCCCCAGCTGTGCCTCTGCTCTCCTCCCAGGAGGTGAGAAAAATACCACCTGGGAGCAAGGAAAGGCAGCTGGGCCTTGGAGCTGCCGGGTCTGCTTCCCATCCAGGTGGGGGCTGGGCTCGATGCTGGGGCCAGGTTTGAGGGAAGGGCCTCTGGGGATTGGTCCTGGCTTCCATAAGGGAGCCCCTGCATGATGGCCCTCTCCTGCAGCAGAGGACAGGAGCAGCTCCTACTTCGCGGTGGCCGTGGTGAAGCGGGACGCCTCCAACGCCTTTACCTTGGAGGAGCTGCGCGGGAAGCGCTCCTGCCACCCGAGCTTCCGCAGCCCCGCGGGCTGGGACTTGCCGGTGGGCGCGCTGGTCCAGAGGGGCTTCATCCGGCCCCAGCACTGCGACGTCCTCACAGGTATGGCCCTCCCCCTCCAAGGGACACGAACTCTTTGGCATTGGATGGGAAGGCTGCCAGACCTGGGGGCACGCTGGAGAGCCTCCTCTTCCTTCCTGCTGTGGAGGCTCTGGAGGGCTGGGAGGGGCCCTGACCACACCCTCTGTCTCCCCAGTGGCTGCACAGCAGGGGGCGGGGGGGGGGAGCTGCCCATCACTCACCGGGAGTGGAACTAGCACGTGTGGGCGAGGGGAGGGAGGGCTGTGTGCATGGATCCAGGCCTAGCTGTGTCACCATCTGGCCATGGGGCTGTCCCCATCCCCAGCAGCCCATGGGCATCTGTGGGACCCTGTTGGAAAGTGGCCAGGCATCTGGGTAAGTGCCCAAGAATCTACACAAGTACTAAGATGGGACAGAAGAAGAAACGTTTGCCAAACACCCACCATATGCCATGCACAAAACTTCCTGGGTGTTAAATCATGCAATATTCATGGTGGAAGGAAGGCAGCTAGAAGCCAGCGGGATCCTCATGCAGACTGGCCGTGGGCCTCTGTCCTGCCTGGTAACAAAAAAAATAAGCATGTCTTTTTCTTTTCTTTTCTTTTTTTGGGGGGGTACTGGGGATTGAACCCAAGGAAGGACATTCTACCTCTGAGCCACACCCCCTAGCCCTATTATTTTATTTGTTTTTTTTTTTTTTTTTTTTTTTTTGCGGTACTGGGGATTGAACTCAGGGGCATTCTACCTCAGAGCTACACCCCCAGCCCTATTTTTTATTCTTTATTTTGAAACCAAGTCTCACTAAGTTGCGGAGTGCCAAGTCTTACTAAGTTGCGGAGTGCTTCACTAAGTAGCTGAGGCTGGCCGCGAACCCGGATCCTCCGGTCTCAGCCTCCCGAATGCTGGGATTACAAGCGTGCGCCACCACACCCGGCTTTTTATTTGTATTTTGAAACAGGGTCTTGGTAGGTTGATAAGCCTCACTACTTGCTGAGGCTGTCCTCGAATCTGCAATCTTCCTGTCTCAGCCTCCCAAGTCCTGGGATTACAGTCATGCGCTACCATGCCTGGCTTAAACACCCATCTAAGTACTAACCACCCATCGAAGTACTCAGAGGACACTAGGGTTGTCAGCTCCCTCTTCCAGACAGCTGTGATAGGAACAGAATAGTTTATGAGGTACTGAGTTCCCTGTCCTTGAAGGAGTTCAAACAAAGGTTGGTAGACACATTTGTGGGAGAGCGCTCCACATTTCCTCCCTGGCCGCTCATCACGGTCCTTCCCCCTCTGCCCCAGCGGTGAGTGAGTTCTTCAACGCCAGCTGCGTGCCTGTGAACAACCCCAAGAACTACCCTTCTGCGCTGTGTGCACTCTGCGTGGGGGACGAGCGGGGCCGCAACAAGTGCGTGGGCAACAGCCAGGAGCGCTACTATGGCTACGGCGGCGCCTTCAGGTAGCGTAGCTGCAGCGGTGGAGGCCTGGGCCGGAGCAGAGCCAGGCCCCTCATCTGACACCTGCCCTGTGCTCTTCATGGCAGGTGCCTGGTGGAGAACGCAGGGGATGTCGCCTTTGTCCAGCATACAACTGTCTTTGACAACACGGAGGGTAGGTCAAGGGGGGCTCCGGCCAGAGCAGGGAGAGATGTGGGGGCTCTTCCCTGTCCCCAGCACTATCCAGGCACCAGGTATTGCTGCGCTTGGAGGCCAAGTAGCGGCTGGAAGAGTTTGAGCTTAGAAGTTCTGCTCAGGAGCCCAGGGACCCCCAACAGCCACAGGCAAGAACAGCCCTCCAGCCCCACAGCCGGGTGCACGTGACACATGACGATCTAACTGCACTGGAGGTCCAGCCCATACTCCACCGAGATGGGGAGACTCGTCTCAGCCAGTCTGGAGGTGTTCGTGTAGGCCTGCAGGGGGTGGGGGTGGGTGGCAGAGCTTCTCCACGATCGTTAGTTCACATTGGCACCTAGTCTTTGGTCCTGAGCAGGTCACTGGCCCACACAGGGAGACCCCTCCACAGCCCCAAGCCTTGCCCACCCCACACCCATCACAGTGTTCCCACTGGAGCCACCGTCCCAGCACTCGCCTGGGAAAAAGAGCCCGCAACACTCTGCCCCAGGACCTGTAGGCCCACTTACTGCTGAGGTCCTGTCATAGCACAGGCTTCTTGGTTTGCACCACTCCATGTGCAACTCAGAGAATCTGTGTCCACGTTGAACACGGGAGGCCATTTCCCCCAACACTTCTACTTTCCGTCTATGCCCCAGACACTGTGGCGTAAACCCAAACACTGGGCTTGGCCGTCTCCACTCTATCCTACCGCATCTCCTCCCAGAGACTCAGAAAGATGCAGGTGCGGCTCAGAAGGGGCACTGCGACAAGTCAAGGGGCAAGAAGACATGCAGGAAATGATGTCAGCATTTCCACGCTCAGTCCACCAGAGGCTCCAGACCCTGAGCCTCGCTCCCTCCCCAGCCTCCCACCACAGCACTTGGGACCATCCTCCTGGAGGAGGGAGCTGTGTCCCCCACATGAGCCCACTACCTCAGCCGTGTGGAGTCCTGAGGGAGGGTCAGGAGAGGAGGGCACTGGCTGGAGAGACTCACCCCCAGATGCTCTTTGCCCTTATCTTTGGCTCTACTTGGAACCCACCTGGTGTTCCTTCTGGAAACACTAGGACGGTGGAGACTAAGAGAATGTGCGAAGGCACAAAAACAATGTCACTCCGAAGGCAGCGGTTTCTCAAGAAGCCCTGACACCAGCCACCCGCTTCAGCAGAGCTGGAGTGAGGGTTTAAAATGCAGATTTCTCAGTTCCACCCAAGCCCTACCAAATGAGACTCTTGGCAAGCAGGGCCTCTTGGACCTGCCTCTTACATCCACAGGTGGTGGTATCCCCCCTCCAGCTTGAGAACTTCAGCCTTTAGGGGCAGAGGTCGCTCACCCCCTTCAGGATCTCACCTCAACCCCGGGCCCAAGGGTGTAACACACAGATGGGGTTCCTTGGCTGCAAGGGATTAAGAGCATCGGTTTCCTCACCTGTAAAATGGGGGTGATAGTCCCCCACCCTGCACTTCTATCATGAGGGTCAAGCACTAGTTATAAAGGGCCTATCACATAGAAGGTTCTCCCTACTCCCCACTAATGGAAGCTTCTGCTAATAAGTGGCCAGGCTGGCTTCTGTCGCCCAGGTACTAGAGCAGAGCACTGGGAGAATGAGGGGCTGGGGAGCTGGCCAGCCATTGCCACCTCCACTCACAAAGGTCTCAGGGACCTGGAGGAGGGTGGCCTCTCTGCATGCTTCTCTCACAGGCCACAATCCTGAGCCCTGGGCTGCTGAGCTGAAGCAGCAGGACTATGAGCTGCTGTGCCCCAACGGGGCGCGGGCTGAGGTGCACCAGTTTGAAGCCTGCAACCTGGCTCAGATGCCGTCCCATGCCGTCATGGTGCGGCCGGACACCAACATCTTCACTGTGTATGGAGTGCTGGACAAGGCCCAGGTGAGCCAGGGTGGACCCGCCTCATGGAGGGGTGGGTGGCAGTGTTGAGCCAAGTGCCCTTTGTCTGCCTGGAGCCCACCTTAGGAGAAACTGAGGACACTGGGACAAAGTTCTACGATTTTAACTCAGCCAAGGACATTCCTCTAGCAACTGTCCCCTCTGTTTCCTGCATCATTAATTTTTCCTTCTCAACTGGACCTTTCTCACCAATATATAAACAGGCTATTACTAATACCATCTGTAAATATTGAATAACCTTCTTGGCCTCGCCATTCTCTTGTAACCATAATCCCACTCCCTTTCAGGAATGGTACTGGAGATTGAAACCAGAGACATTCTACCTCCAAGCTACACCCCTCTTACCCTATTTTATTTTATTTTTGTGGTACTGGGGATTGAACTCAGGGGCATTCTACCTCCGAGCTATACCCCCAGCCCTATTTTTTATTCTTTATTTGGAAACAGGGTCTCACTAAGTTGCAGAGTGCCTCACTAGGTAGCTGAGGCTGGCCTCGAACCCGGATCCTCCGGTCTCAGCCTCCCGAATGCTGGGATTACAAGCATGTGCCACCACTCCTGGCTCCTATTTTATTTTTTATTTTGAAACAGAGTCTTGCTAAATTGCTGAGGTTGGCCTTGAACCTTCAATTCTCTTGTCTAAGCCTCCCAAGTATTAAAATTACAGGTGTGCACCACCACGCCTGGCTCCTCGCTCCCTTTTAGAGCAAAACTCTCCCAAAAGGTTGGTTCTATTCTGGAGTCATCAATCCCTCTCCTGTTCTCTCTTGAGAATGGAGGCTACTCCAGACAGGCCCCACTGGGGCCCTGAAACTGTCCTTGTCAAGGTCACAGTGGCCCATGTTGCTAAACCCAGTGGCTGCTTCTCAGTCCTTATTATACCTGACCCTTCTGCAGCACTGGCCACAGTTCACTCCTGAAGTTCAAATTTCTCCCATGGAAGTATTTTCCACCACCGGCTCCCAGGTGCCCACACGTGGCTGGCTCTCCTCCGCCTCTCTGGCCTCTCCTTCCAGTCTCCTCTGCTGTTTCCTCCTTATCCTGAGCCCTCTTCTATCTCCACCCACACCCTCATTAATCTCATCTACTTTCATGTTCTTAAAGACCATCTATATACAGATGGTTCCTCAGTACACATTGTTAGCCCTGATTTCCATCCCATCCTTCAATCTCAGACAAGCATAGTTAACTGCCTACTTGACATTTCCATCTGTATTTCTAATAGGCATCTCACACTGATGAAGTCCAAGGTTGACCCCTCTCCTTCCTCCCTCTGTTGTTTGCTTCAGTTAATAGCAACTGTAGCCTTCTCATTTCCTCAGGAGTCATCTCTGACTCATGCTCTACATCCAGTCCACCAGGAAGCCCATTGGCCATACTTCCAAAATACATCTAGAATTTGAACCTAGGCTCATAAGGAGCCCCTGGTTTCTACCCTCTCCAGCCTTCCTTCCTCCTCCACTGATTTAGGCTGATATTTGCCCTCCCTTTGCCACCAGCACCACAATTCCAGGGCTGCTGGTTCTCCATGCTGGTTTCTGAACTTGGAGAATATGTGTACCCATGGAGTCCCTCTCTCCCGGGAGTTCCTTACTCCAGGCCCATGGGCTTCCCCAGGGGTCCCTCTGAAGGAGTGTGGGAAGGATCATGGGTATACACATTTGTGGGGGAGAAGTCTGATAGCTCTCACCAGATCTTCACAAGGATCTAGAATTCCCTCCAAAAACCCTGATAGCCATTTCCTCTCCCCCACCCAACATTACTCAACAGCTGACAGACATTTATGTGTATTCTCCAGATGTCCTTTATTTACACATGTGGTTATAGTCCCTCATACTACTTCTGGCCTTTTTAATAGTTCTTTTAGGGTTGTACATAGCACTTTCAATGTGAGGATTCCCAGCAGAGAATTGAGCAGTATCGATCTCTCTTGGGCACCGGGGAAGGGGAGAGGTTAATGAAGATACCCTCAACTCACCTATTATTTTCATATTACCGGTGACAGATCAAAAGTTTCTCTCAAGGAGATTGTTTTGGTTTGTGGGAAAGGACAGCCATAAGATAGATCAAGAAAGCTTTGTAGAAAAGATTGAGAAACGCTGAGCAGGCCTAGCAGAGCACTCAGCAATCTGACCCATCACTCATTTCTGGGTCTTTCTTCCTGTAAACATCATGCTTCAGTTCAGCATCCAAGAACTGGCTTGGCTTAATGTTTCTGAATGACTATCTTGGGGGTGGTGCCTCCAGACACTCCCCCAAGCCCCTTGCATGACAGAGGCCCATCAGCGGTCAAGCTGATAACTTCAGATCAGCCTTGGTGCCCTGAAGTTACTTTCTCGGCCCTCTGCAAGCATTGGTGAAACGAGGGTTTTCAATGGTGCTTCCAGGACCTGTTCGGAGATGACCACAATGAGAATGGGTTCAAAATGTTTGACTCCTCCAAATACCATGGCCAAGACCTGCTTTTCAAAGATTCTACAATCCGGGTAGTGCCTGTCAGGGAGAAAACCACATACCTGGACTGGCTGGGGCCTGACTACGTGGCAGCTCTGGAGGGGATGCTCTCTCAGCAGTGCTCAGGCACAGGTAAGGTCCGGCCACATCCCCCACCTCATTCAGCCCCTGTGCCTGCAAACCTGGGGGAACTGAAGGGAGCTGAGAGGCACTATCGGCCTCAGGACTCAGAGCAGAGGCCTCCATTTCACAACCAATCCAGGGGAAGTGTTCTGGGAGGGTCTAAACAGGAGGCCGCAGGCGATGCTGGCAGAACACTGGCCACGTCACCCGAATAGACCTGCATAATGAACATAAATGCTAAAAATGATAGTCCAAAGAGGATTTGAGGTAACAGCATAAATATTCATGTAGCATAATTTGGAAAGGAATAAATATGTAAAGAAACCAAGGGAACGGAGAATTGTAATAGGATAGAAAGAGGGCGGCTGGGGCGAGCTGAGCACTGGCCGATCTGGCCCCAGGAGTCCTGGGCGCTAGGCCAGCGAGCCTGGGTGCTTCCAGGCTCTAATTGCTTGTTCTCCCCAGCTGTCGCCGCCTCGGGGCCCCTGCTGCTGCTGCTCCTGCTGCCTCTGACCACCAGCTTCCTCCTGCCCACCCTCTGAAGGACTCTCTGGGCACCCCACCGGTGAGGCTGTTCCCCTCAGTAAATCAGCTCACACTGCTCAGAGAAACACATGATGGCAGAGGAAACATGAGGAACACAGCTCCTCAGATCGGCCATGCTGACCTAAAGAGAAAATCTGGAATCCAGATGAATGCTAAGGCAAAGCCCCCCCACCTGAGCAGGGCGCGGGCCTCTGCGGGGGCTGCCAGCCCCCCCCTCCCCCGCCTGGCCCTGGCTACCTGAGGCGGCTGGCCCGCCGCCCAGTCACGCTGTCCCGCTCGCTGGCACAGCACCTCCCTGCAAACCTGCAGCCTCCCACCTGGAGCAGCCCCAGGCGTGGGGAAGAGGCCCGTTGCCAGGGAAACTCGGAGCCTGCTTCCCACGCGGCCTAGGGAGGTGTGATCGCCCACCCTGGGGGGCCGCCCAGAGAATGCTGCGCCTCTGCCCACGCCTTCCCACTGTCCTCGGCTCCATTTCCCACCTCCCTCCTGCAGAGCCGTGTCCACCAAGGCACCTATAGAGGTGGCCACAGCCAGGCCTCAAAGAAGACCCTGCTGCCGCGCACCTCAGCACTTTGCCTTCTCTTCTGTGGCTTGGTGTGGCCCAGCCAACTGGACACCTGATTCTGCTGGGCACAGGAGGGGAAGGAGGCCAGAACTGGACTGTGGGGATGAAACCCTCAAGGGACCCTCAGGGGAAGGAAGTGGTCCTTGGTACGGGGTTTCAGTAGGTGAGGGGCTTGGAGCAGGTTCGGGGACATTAATCCTGCCTAACCTTTACATGAATATAGCTGCACCTGCTCTATGGGGTGAAGCCTGTCATCTGGAGTCCAGTCCTGAGTTTCCTCCTCTGGGCTCAGTCTCAAATTATCTTCTCCCTGTGCCCCCACCCATCAACCTACTCCGGGACACCTGTCAGCTGTGCTTGCCTCCAGAGCAAAGGAGCGGGAGGTGGCCCAGGCCTGCGCAGGCCCTCTGAAGAACTAGGCATGAGGAGATGCCATTCTCTTTACCGGAGGAGCCACAGGCCTGGGTATTGGGGTGAGCCCCCCATCTCCTGCACCTATGGGGCCCAAGGGCTGCTCCAGGGGAAGGGTTCCTGTTTTCTGACCCCTGTGAGAGTCAGCAGCAAGAGCCTGGAGACAGCCCTCTCCATTCCATTTTCCTATGGATCTCTGAGGAGCCAGAAAGTTTTCCGGAACTCCCAGCTTACTTTGAATTTCACTCCCTTAAAAAAATAAAAAGGAGAAGAAACAGGAGCAAGCAGCCCTCGTCAGCAAACCGGGAGCGGCGTGGGCCAGGAGCTATTTGCATCCTGGTCTGCGGGGGCCTCAGGGACGCTGAAGACAGGCCAGGTTCTCAGTGGCTCGCCCCCACCTGTGGGCGTTGGGCCGGATCCCTTCCCTCTCTCAGCAGTGAAAGAGGGCCCCGGCAGCTTCCTGGCCATAGCCACACCATCCTGAGGAGCCCCCTCACCCCCTTCGAGGAGCCAGAAGCAGCTGGGGACCTCTTCCCTGGAGAAAGCCAATGATTCTTTCCTGACCTGATGATTGTCTGATTTTTTAAAAGATCAATTTGTGCAGTAAAAAGTGTATTTCTGTGTGGCTGCCTGCCCAGGGTGGTCCTGTGCTGTGTGCCACCAAAGGTGTGACTTGCGTGAGTGCTGTGTAAGTGACATCCGATTGTCAGGTGATAGTAAGAAGCCACCTCGGTGTTACTGCTGCTGAGAGACGTCGGTGTGTTTCTGAAATAAAGCCAAATAACCCTGCACATGCAGAGGCTCGGATTCTGATAGAAGCTTGCTGGTGATGATTCGTCTTGATTCCTTAGGTGCTCAAAGGCCACTGCCCTGCCTTACCCATAGTGGCAGATTCCACTCAGGGCCCTGTTGTCTGAGAGCTGGAGTCAGGGACCAGTCTGGGCCTCAAGCCAGCAGGGCCCCCAGCTTCCTTCTCCCATCTGGACTGGTTCTGTGGCCCCCGCAGGGCCTCCGCCATCCCCGGCACATCCCAGCTGCCTCTGCCCCCTCAGCCTCTTGCCTGTCCGCACCTCTGGGGACTGGGCGCAGAGGAGGATGCAATAGTCTCTGCTGCCTGCTGCCCTGTGTCACCAAAATAAGCCACCCACATCTTTTCTTTGGCAAGCTCACTGCTAACTCACTGGTGGGGGAGGAGGAGGACAGAAGCGGATCTGGGTCCTCACAGTGGGCGTTCACTTCCCCATACCCAGGTGTGGATGGCCGGCCTGCTGCTCTGGGGGAGCACCTGCTCTCCCTGGGGAGGTGGAGGTGCTCCGTGCTCCTGCCCTCAGGTGCGGCTGCCCTGACATCACTCCAGCTGTCCTCCTGCAGGCACTCCCCGTGCCACCCCAAAACTTTGGGAAAGTCTACCTTTGGGGTTCCTAGTCTTTGTCTGAAGAATAAGTAGCATAGTAGCACTTGCCCGGTGAGGTTGTCATAATAGTCAGGATATAACGTTTAAAACACTCAGCACCACTGGGTGTGGTGGCACACCCTTGCAATCCCAGTACTTGAGAGGCTGAGATAGGAGGATCACAGGTTCGAGGACAGCCTCAGCAAGTATTGATACTCTTATCAACTTAGTGAGACCCTGTTTCCAAATAAGAAATAAAATTGGGGCGGGGGTATAAAATCTGGGAGTGTAGCTTGAAGGTAGAATGCCTCTGGATTCAATCCCCAGTACCACAAAAAAAAAAAGAACAGCACCATGCTGGGCATGGCACAGGTGCAGGAGAGATGGCCACTATTGCTAAAATGAAGCCTGTTTCAAAAATTCCTGGGAAGCTGGGCATGGTGGCACACACTTGTAATCCCAGTACTTGGGAGACTGAGACAGGATAGCAGGTTCGCAGCCAGCCTCAGCTACTTAGTGAGGCCCTCTGCAACTTAGTGAGACCCTGTTTCAAAATAAAGAATAAAAAATAGGGACGGGGGATATAGCTCAGAAGTAGAATGCCCCTGGGTTCAATCCCCAGTTCTGAAGAAAAAAAAAAATTCCTTGGAGAGATCACCTGATTAGCCCAATGTGGGTCAGGTGACTATCAATGGACCAATTAGCACAGACTAAAAGCAGTTCTGGAGCTGAAACATGACCACTGAGGCCCCAAAGAGAGAGGAAATGAAATCATGGTAAGCCAGGCAGCCACACCCAGTGGTGACTACCAGACCTGTTTTAGGTGATATTTGCCACTACTTGAGCAAATATTTATTGGTATCTACTATTAGCATTACCCCTAGACCTAAGCAAGATAGATCCTGGAATTCTGTAGGGCTTGGATAGGCCTCTTCTCCAGGTCCTGTCTCCTAAGGTGGCCAAGGGTAGCTCTTTGCAGGTGTGAATGAGTATGATGAGCAGGCTATGGTGTCCACCTGTACGAGCACAAGGCCCTCCGAGTGTGGGATGCAGCCTAGAAGAGAAGGGAAGGGGCAGGCTATGGGGTGAGAACCTTCTCTCTCTGCACCTCCTGTTCCAGCCTGCCAAGGCTTTATAAAGTTTTGTTTATTGCCAGGTGTGGTGGCACACACCTAGAATCCCAGTATTCGGGAGGCTGAGACAAGAGGATCACAGGTTCCAGGTCAGCCTCAGCAATGTACTTGTAAAGCTACATTGCTGAAGATCTTATTAAGTTACTGAGTGTCTTGCTACATTTTACAATGTAACTTGTTAAACTAA
Source organism: Graphiurus murinus (assembly GCA_004027655.1). Classification (NCBI taxonomy): domain Eukaryota; kingdom Metazoa; phylum Chordata; class Mammalia; order Rodentia; family Gliridae; genus Graphiurus; species Graphiurus murinus. The sequence continues at coordinate 56,564 of PVLC010004006.1, read as the reverse complement.
ATTGCTGATGCTGTCCCCACACCTGTGAGCCTCTTGTCTCAGTCTCCCAAGTACATTACAGGCATGCACCACTGTGTCTAGTACCTCCTAAAAATATTTGCTTATGGATGACCAGATAGCTGAGTTCTGGCCGGAGGAAACTAAGGTGTGTGTTTGGGGGGGGGTATAGTGGGGGGCTTCAGAAAGGTTTTTTAGTAGGCACAAGCTGGGCAACACAACCCTTTGCCTCTGGGGCCCTTCTCTTCTTCCTGCCTAGAAAGCGGACATGATAGCTAGAAAATGGAGCAACCTACTTGCTATAAGCAAAGGAAAAGGACCTCATGGTAGGGAGGATGGAGCCAAAGGTTTGGTCAAATGGCAGTACCCAGGCCTGGGCTGATCGAATCTGTTTCCCCAGTAGCTACCTTGGTTTCCTCTGAATGCATTCTGAGCTGACACGGGAGGGAACTGTGGGAAGAACAGGAGACGTTCACGGAGTTCTTGCCATGGGCTGTGTGACTCGGGAAGTCGCTGCCCCTCTCAGGACCATTTCCCTGTCTGGGGGGATGAACCCAAAGTCCTCTGGGTCTCCTTTGCCCTATGTGGCTGGTGTGTGGTTAGGGATGGGGCAGGAAGTCACCTTAAGAACGGGTGACATTATCAGTGTCCAGACAAAAGCATAGAATGCAAAACACAGAATGTTAAGTGCCTGCAGTAATTCAGTCCCATTACTGTAAGCCATTTTGGGGGGATGGCAGTGCTGGGGACTGAAACCAGGGCTATTTGATCTCTGAGCTAAACCCCTAGTCCTTCTTATTCTATTTTTTTTTTTTTTTTTTTTTTGCGGTACTGGGGATTGAACTCAGGGGCATTCTACCTCCGAGCTACACCCCCAGCCCTATTTTTTATTCTTTATTTTGAAACCGAGTATCACTAAATTGCAGAGTGCCTCACTAGGTAGCTGAGGCTGGCCGCGAACCCAGATCCTCCAGTCTCAGCCTCCCGAATGCTGGGATTACAAGCGTGCGCCACCACGCCCGGCTCTAGTCCTTCTTATTCTTTATTTTGAAACAGATCCTCACTTAATTGCTGAGAGTCTCCCTAAGTTGTTGAGGCTAGCCTCAAACCTTGGGGTGAAGTCCCCTGACTCCTTGGAGAGGAGCCCCAGGTTTCCTGGAAAACAGGATCTATAACTGCAGTGAGGACACAGGAAGGCCTCTTCTGATGTAGGGAATTTTTCTTTAAGACCAATCAGCTAAAATGTACTTTAAGATGTACCTAAGAAGCCGGGCATGGTGGTGCATGCCTGGGTGCATGCCTGTAATTTCAGTACTTAGGAGGCTGAGACAGAAGGATCACAGGTTCAAGACCAGCCTCAGCAACTTAGCAAGACTCTTAGCAACCTAGTGAGAAGACCCTTTTTCAAAACAAAATATAAAATGGGGCTGGGAGTGTCACTGAGGCAGAATGCCTCTGGGTTCAATCTCCAGTACCACACACACCAAAAAAAAAAAAAGTACCTAAGACAGTAGCTGGGCAAGATAATGATGTTCACCCTAGAGTATTTAGAATATTTAGAATAGCAAAATGCAATCTAAGTACCCCCCCCCCAGTATTGGGCTAGACAAATGGAAGATGTTACATATACTTTAATTTGCAACACATAGCCTATAACCATTAAGTGAAGGAAAGAGCTATATTTACTGAGGTGGGAAGATTCCCATGACATATTGTTGAGTAAAAAGAGCAGGTTATGAAACAGTATATGGTCCCATTACCATAAAATCTTTCTTATACACGCATGCGCATGCGTACACAACACACACACACACACACACACACACACACACACACACACACACACACACACAGAGCTGTCTGGAAATCTGTTCACCAAACTGTTAACAGTAACTATCTCCAGTTGGTGGAATGTAAGGGTAATTTCTACTTTCTCTAAACTTCATTTTTAGTTTCTTTAAACTCTATATTTTGAATTTTAAAGCATTTGATAATCATTTTCTTTGGGGGATGGATAAATAAACAAGCAATCCACAACAATCAAAATCCCTTCCACTTTCCTGATCACAGTGGCCACATCTCCTCTTGTGTCTAGCTGAGCAGTCTGGGTCCCCTGGAGGAGGAGGCCAGCAGGTTGTGGAAGTAGCCCAAGCTTGGAGCTCCTGGGTCCCAGATGTAGATGTGGCTCTGCCTCCAGCGTGTGACCTCCTAGAAGTCACTTACCCTTCGGAGTTTTTTCTTCTTCCCAGAGCATCCGCCTCATAGGCTGGTGGAGAGGAGTGAATGTGGGGTGGGTCAAGTGCCCTCGTGGTCTTCTGGAGGGGAGCGAGGGGGCCCAGGATCAAAAAGACGGCTCCAGCAAAGTGGGGACACAGGACATCTCCTCCAGGGCCCTCCATCCCCGGGCTCACACCCTCGGCCGACCCCCAGTCCTGGCTGCAGGGCACCTCCCTTTCCCCAGTTTACAGGTTTATGCAGGATGCCAGAGCTGGAAGGGACCCCAGTGAATCAGCTGTCTAATCAATTGGCCCCACACCCCCATCCAGGTGTTATGGGTAGGATATAGAATGTCCCCTGAGCTCAGGTGTTGATGTTCAGAGTTGACATCATGAGCGTTGTAATCTCATCAGTCCATTATCATGGATTTACTAGGTGGTAACCTAGGAGGTGGGGTGCAGCTGGAGGTGGTGGGGGTGTGACCTTGTGGACTGTGTTCGTGTCCTTGAATCCCCTTGTTTGCTCTCTCTCTCTTGCTTCCAGCCTCCATGATATGAAAGCAGAGTACTTGTTCTCTCTCTCTCTCTCTCTCTCTCTCTCTCTCTCTTTCGGTCTTCTGCCACCATGCTCTACAGATGTAACTGGCCTGAAATCTCCATCTCCAGAACTGTGAGTGAGCAGGTAAATGTTCCTTCCTCTAAGTCGTCTCCATCAGGTGTTTTGCATTATAGCAGTGAGAACGCTGACGGAGACACCAAGGCCACAGGGGATAGGACTTTCTGTTGATGGGCTTTGGCATCATGGCTCCAGTCTCAAATCCAGACTCTGGTTTCCTATTCTGACACAATAAGACACGGGGACAGGGACCAGCACACACCAGTGCGTTCCATTCTTCTAGTTTCCCAGCCCAGTTCAGTGCCCGAGCAATTCTAACAGTTGTTCCACAGCTGTGTGCCTGAGGTTCTCAGCACCTGCTGGCCAGTAGGTATCCAACACCAAAATCCCACGTCACTGTCTGTCCCCAGGATCCTTCCTGGCACCGACTGTCACAGGTTTGTTTGCCCAGAAAACACTGTGAGACAGATTCGTGAGACTGGAGCAGGGTGCGATCAGCTGATTTGCCTTCAGAGTTTCCTGCACGAGGACCTGGCCTGATATCCCTACCACATCAGGCGCAGGCCTGGGGGTAGCATGACCTTGAGCTAAGTGGCTCTCTTCAGCTGAGGTCAAGTCCCAGAGAGAACCCAGCCAGGTCCCATCAACCAACAACCCTCACGGCAACAGGGAGAAGGCAGCCTCAGTCCTGGAGGGGCTCCGTGGGACAGCCACAGCGCCCCCTACAGGGAGGAAAAAGAACCTGCCTGAGATCACATAGCAAAAGGTGGTATTGATTAAATCCAGCTGGCCAAAGTCCACACCTGATCCCAATAATAGGAATGTCTAATACTTAAAAGGCATGCGTACTGACAGGCATGGTGGCGCATGCTTGTAATCCCAGCATTTGGGAGGCTGAGACTGGAGGATTCAGGTTCAAGGCCAGCCTCAGCTACCTAGTGAGGCACGCTGCAACTTAGTGAGACCCTGTTTCAAAATAAAGGATAAAAAAATAGGGGGTATAGCTCGGAGGTAGAATGCCCCTGAGTTCAATCCCCAGTACCACAGGAAGAAAAAAAAAGGCATGCATACTGCATACTGTGCACCACCTGTACCTGTTATCATTAAACTCTCAGAACAGTGTCATGAGCCAGGCATGGTGGTGCACATCTGTAATCCCAGTACTTGGGAGGCTGAAACAGGAGGATTGAAGGTTCAAGGTCAGCCTCAACAATTTAACAAGGCCCTCAGCAATTTAGTGAGACACAGTTTCAAAACGTGGTGGCACACACTTGTAATCCCAGCTTTTGGGAGGCTGAGACTGGAGGATCCGGGTTCGAGGCCAGCCTCAGCTACCTAGTGAGGCCCTCCACAACTCAGTGAGACCCTGTTTCAAAATAAAGAATAAAAAAATAGGGCTGGGGGTGTAGCTTGGAGATAGAATGCCCGTGGGTTCAAGGTTCAATCCCCAGTACTGCAAAAAAAAAAAAAAGCAAAATAAATAAAAGGGCTGGGTGAATATTCAAAGATAGAATGGCTCTGAGTGCAATCCACAGTATCACACACACACACACACACACACACACACACACACACACACACACACACAGAGCTATGAGGATAGAGAGACCTCTAGGGTTTCGAACACTGGCACAGCCAGCCCCAGAGCATGGTGGTGGTAAACCTTGCCAGGCTGTGCCGGGAGGCTGACATTGGCCCTAGGAGGAGCTGGGTTGCCGGCCTCCAGGACACCCCGACCAAAGTCCAGGTGCAATTGCCCTTATCTCCTCTGCTGCCAATCTCCACGATCATCTCAGGGGACTGGTCAGGCGCCCCAGCAGGAGGCCTGGTCAGCGTTTGTCAAGTGAGTGGGGCTCTCACTGATAACAGAAGTGCTGGCCAGGCTGATGACAGAGACAGTCTGTGTACTGGGCTTATCTTAGAGAGCGCAGAATTCCACAGCACAGTTTTATTTTATTATTTTATTTTATTTTATTTTATTTTATTTTATTTTATTTTATTTTATTTTATTTTGTGGTACTGGGATCAAACCCGGGGTTGCTCTATCACTGTGGTACACTCCCAACCCTTTTTATTTTTTATGTTGAGACAGGGTCTTGCTAAGTTTCCCACACCGGCCTGGAAACTGTGAGGCTCCTGCCTCAGCCTCCTGGGTCTGAGATTTCAGGTGTGCAGCACGGCACCTGGTCACGGTACAGTTGGCTGAGCCCTGGGAGGGTGTGAGGTCCCTTCACCCCCTTGCCAGGGTTCCAGGACTAAAAGTGGTTCCGCTTTCCTGGCTGAGGGGTTTCTGGCCCGCAGCAGAGCACAGTTATGACTGGGGAGGAGGGACTTTCAGTCCTGCACCACCCTGCCCAGGTTACTTTCCTTTTTATAGTAGCCACCCTAACAGATGTGAGGTGCTAGCTCTTTGGTTTACATTTCCTAATGATGATGTTGAGCTTCTTTTCATGTGGTACTAGCTATGGTAAATGTTCTTTGATGGCAAATCTATCCCAGTCCTTAGGCAACTTTACCTCTTCTTTTGTGTGTGTGGTTCTAGAGATAACACCAGGGACATTCTACCTCTGAGCTACACCCCCAGCCCTATTCATTTTTTATTTTGAAACAGGGTCTCAGTTGCTGAGGCTGTCCTCAAGCCTGTAATCCTCCTGTCTCAGCCTCCCAAGTACTGGAATTGCAGTGCACACCATCACACCTGGCAGCATTTTTTAACACCTTATCTCCATGCCCTGAAAGTTGTTATTTGGAATCCTTTCACTTTGATATTTTACAGGGCCGGCCCAGGCAGACCTCAGTGGCTCCCAGTGAAGACATTTCTGTACAAGTGGAAGTAGGAGGGAAAAGAAGCCAAAAAGAGAGTCCTTGCTGGCCTTCGATCACCTGGAGAACTTTGGTATTGGGGATTTCAAATCTTTTTGTTGCTGTTGTACTGTGGACTGAACCCAGGTGTTATGGGCTAACATGAGGCATAAGTAACTCCATGTTCCTACCCTGGGCAATCCAGCTGGTCACGCATAACTGCTTGTTTGGCTTCTGTAATTTATGCTTGACTCGCACCTGTAGGAACAGCCTGTTAAAAACATTCCATTCTTGTCACAACCAGGATGTATACAATAGAAAGATCCATCTTTGTCACAATGAGAATATGTGTGTAATAGAAGGGCTTGATGTGGTTTGTTGAGCCCCTACACAATACTGTTCTATGGCTTCTGAACGTTACGCTTGGCTACCACCCCTGCTATGAAAACCTAAACTTTTTACCCTGAGCTTACAGTTTATCTGTATAAAAGTGGCCCAAAACAGCCATTCGGCCTGTACTCGTTCAGTGCCCAGTGTGGTCCCAGCCAGTTAATAAAGACTTTCTTTTGGCTATCTTGGGGTCTGAGTGGTCTTCTCTGGTGGTTCTACCTCATGATACAGAGGCAATTCTACCTCTGATCTATACTCTGATTTCTACTTATTATTTATTTCTTTACCTATTTATTTATTTATTTATTTTGTGGCACTGGGGATTGAACCCAGGGACATTCCACCTCCAAGCTACACCCCCAGCCCTATTTTTTATTCTTTATTTTGAAACAGGGTCTCACTAAGTTGCAGAGGGCCTCACTAAGAAGCTAGGGCTGGCCACGAACCCAGATCCTCCAGTCTCAGCCTCCCAAGCACTGGGATTGCAAGTGTGCACCACCACTCCCGGCTTATTTTATTTTTTTAAATAATATCTCACTAGATTGCTGAGAGTTTCACTAAGTTGCTGAGGATAGTCTTGAACTTGCGATCATCCTGTCTCAGCCTCCCAAGTACTGGGATCTTAGTTCAAATCTTATTTTTTTTTTCCCCCTGTGGTACTGAGGATGGAACCCAGAGGCATTCTACCTTTGAGCTACACCCCCAGCCCAATTTTATCACTTATTTGGAAACAGGGTCTCGCTAGGTTGATGAGAGTCTCACTACTTGCTGAGCTGTGCTCGAACCTGCAATCGTCCTGTCCCAGCCATCCAAGTACAGGGATTACAGACGTGTGCCACCATGCCTGGCTTCAATTCTTATTTCTTGAGAAATTCAGAAACCCAAGCTAAGCTGGGGCCAGACTCTGCATGGCTCCAGTTCAGAGGCTTGCATCTCCCCCAGAACAGAGATGCTGGGGTTAAGCAGGCTTTGCCTGGGCCAGAAAGGCAGCGACCCACACCTAAAGCAGGAATGTGCAGCACCAGCCTCCAGAGCTGCTCCTGGGCCCCCAGCCTCTGGCTGTTTCCCAGGATGATTTTGATGTCCACTGGCCACATGACACCTACAGTCATACTGACAACCTTTCTGCTGATAGGAAAGATGATAATCATGATTGAAAGGGGCTGAGTTGATTATCTGCCTCTGTTCAGAGTTGATCAGAGCAGCAGCTACAAGACTCTTCCCTCCCCCTGGGCCCCAACCCTGCCCTCCCCTCCCCAACGGGCACCCATCCTGCCATGTGCAATGCTATCCTTACATCTCTATAAAACATGCATGCATACATGTGCACGTATCTTCAAGCCATATACACTGTCCTATGATAATTAGTCTCATTCTCATTCTCACTTTATTTTTCACTTAAGATTGTGTTTTTAAAAACCAATTCATAGCCGGGCGTGGTGGCGCACGCTTGTAATACCAGTATTCAGGAGACTGAGACCGGAGAATCCGGGTTCTCGGCCAGCCTCAGCTACCTAGTGAGGCAGTCTGCAACCTAGTGAGGCACTCTGCAACTTAATGAGACTCGGTTTCAAAATAAAAGAATAAAAAATAGGGCTGGGGGGTATAGCTCTGAGGTAGAATGCCCCTGAGTTCAACCCCCAGTACCTCAAAAAAAAAAAAAAAAAAACATTCATAGCCAGGTGTGGTGGTGCACCTCTATAATCCCAGTACTTGAGAGGATGAGACAGGAGGATCACAGGTTCTAAGCCAGCCTCAGCAAGTCAATTAGGCCCTCCACAACTTAGTGAGTATGAGGATTACAGGTGTGTACCAATATCCTCGGCTTGCTTTGTCTTTTTTTTTTTAATCTGTTTCTTTTCAATCTTTATTATTTTATTTTAATTTTTTATTTGGTACCCAGCCCTTTTTAAACTTTAATTTTAACACTTCTATTGGTGCATTATCATTATAAATCATAGTAAAGTCAGGCATGGTGGTATACACTTATAATCCCAGTACCTGGGAGGCTGAGACAGGAGGATCGCAGGTTCATGGCCAGCCTCAGCTACTTAGGGAAGCCCTCTACAACTTAGTGAGACCTTATTTCAAATAAAAAATAAAAGCCGGGCGTGGTGGCGCACGCTTGTAATCCCAGCATTTGGGAGGCTGAGACCAGAGGATCCGGGTTCGAGGCCAGCCTCAGCTACCTAGTGAGGCCCTCCACAACTTAGTGAGACTCGGTTTCAAAAAGAAAGAATAAAAAATAGGTCTGGGGGAGTAGCTCAGAGGTAGAATGCCCCTGAGTTCAATCCCCAGTACCGCAAAAATAAATAAATAAATAAATAAAAATAAAAATAAAAATAAAAATAGGGCTGGGGGTGTAGCTTGGAGGTAGAATTTCGAGTTGGGTGCAGAGATACAAACCTGTAATCCCAGTACGTGGGAGGCTGAGACAGGAGGATTGCAGGTTCGAGAACAGCCTCAGCAATTTAGTGAGGCTCTCAGCAACCTAGTAAGACCTGTTTCCAAATGAGAAATAAAATTGGCCTGGGGATTTAGCTTGGAGGTAGAATGCCTCTGGGTTCAATCCCTAGTAACAACAACAACAAAAAAGTCATGGTGAGATTCAAAGTAATACATAAATACATGTATACATCACTTGTTGTATTTCCTTCCATAGTCCACCTCCTTTTCAATATTTATTTATTTATTGGTACTGGGGATTGAACCAGGGGTATTCCACCTCTAAGCTATACCCCAAGCTCTTTTTATATTTTTGTTTTGAAACAGTGTCTTGCTAGGTTGCTGAGAGTCTCACTAAGTTGCTAAGGTTGTCCTTGAACCTGTGATGCTCCTGTCTCAGGCTTCAAAGTACTGGGATTATAGGCATGTATCACTAGGCCTGGCTTAATTTTCTTATTTGAAAATAGGGTCTTGCTATGTTTCTTTCTTTCTTTCTTTTTTTTTTTTTTTTTTTTTTTTTTGGTGGTACTGGGGATTGAACCCAGGGACATTCTACCTCTGAACTACACCCTCCAGTTCTATTTTTTATTCTTTATTTTGAAACAAGGTCTCACTAAGTTGTGGAGAGCCTCACTTAGTAGCTGAGGCTGGCTGTGAATCCAGATCCTCCAGCCTCAGCCTCCCAAGTACTGGGATTACAAGTGTGCACCACCAAGTCCAGCTTTGTTTGTTTGTTTGTTCTTGTTTTAGTTTTTGTTTGGTCTTGCTATGTTTCTGAGAGTTTCACTAAATGCTGAGGCTGGCCTTGAACCTGTGATTCTTCTGTTTTAGCCTCTCAAGTACTGGGATTACAGGCGTGCACTACTGCACTGGGCTTTTCTCTATCATTTTAGATGTGTTCCCTATAGTCTAGGTATCAAGACCTATCAAGAGTTTCTGTCTAAATATTTACTGACTGTATATTATAACAAGTGGCATTTTATTTATAATTATTCTTAATCCCATTACATTAGGATTTACTTCTAGCATATGTTCTATTTATCATATGTTTTATTAATGTTTTTCCTTTCTTGACTTCAAATAAATAGTCCAATTTTCTTCTGATGGTTTGAAATTTTTTATAATCATTTGAAACACCCCTCTGTGGATGATTAATCAATAAATGGAAGGAAAAGAACAAATCTTCCTCACAGAAAATTTTCAAATAATAAATGTAGAAGGAATGAATGAAATGGCGCTGCATGAATGATTCCCACAGGAAAGCCAAAGGTAAATTCTAAAACCAGTGAGCAAAACTCTAAGGGAAGTCAGGATGTTTTTGCATAGAATTAAAGTATTTCTTCTTAACCATTATTATTACTGTACTGATTTTAACATATGTTCACAAATTCTTTGATACTTTTCCCTCCAGATTGGGGGTTTAATCACTCTCCTCTGGAGTATAGGCTGCACTAATGCTTGGCTTCTAGCAAACAAAATCTGGAAAATCTGGAAAGGGAAAAAATGGTTGTTCTGCAGTAGAAAATCCTGACAGATATCACCTTAATCAAATGGCCACGGTTGATGTCCTCAGTCCTGAATCATGCTGATAGCATGTCCTTCCTGCGATGTAATACGGTGAGGAGGACACTTTACCTCTATAGTGTTCATCCCCCAAACCACAACCCAATGCAATCATGAGAAGACATCAGACAGACTCAAACGGAGAGGCAGTCTATGAAATCATTGGTCAGGATCCGTCAAGAGTCAAGGTCATGAAAAATAAGGAAAAACTGAGAAACCACCAAAGATTAGAAGATTAAGGAGTCTTGGTGCAGGATCCAGGAACAGAGGCAAACATTAGTGGAAAGCTGGTGAAATATGAGTAAATCTGCAGTTTAGTCAATATTGTTATGTTGATGTTACTTTCTCAGTTTTAGTAAATATACTATGGTAACATAAGATGGTAACAGGAAAGGAAGGTGTGTTACTTGTATTATCCTTACAATTTTTCTGCAAACCTAAAATAATAATAATAATAATAATAATAATAATAATTATTATTATTATTATTATTATTATTATTTGCAGTACTGGGGGTTGAACCCAGGGACATTCTACCTCTGAGCTACACCCCACTCATATTTTTTATTCTTTATTTTACAACAGGGTCTCACTAAGTTGTGGAGGGCCTCACTAGGTAGCTGAGGCTGGTCATGAACCTGTGATCCTCCTGTCTCAGCCTCCCAAGTGGGATTACAAGCATGCACTACCACACCTGGCTTCAAACCTAAAATTATTAAAAAACAAACAAACAAACAAACTTACAGGTGTGGTGGCGTACACCTACAATCCCAGTACTTTGAAGGCTGAGACAGGAGGACTGCAGGTTGGCCTCATCAAGTAGTGAGACTCTTATCAATCTAGCAAGACCCTGTTTCCAAATAAGAAATAAAATTGGGCTGGAGGCTGGGCGTGGTGGCACATGCTTGTAATCCCAGCATTTGGGAGGCTGAGACAGGAGGATCTGGGTTGGAGGCCAGCCTCAGCTACCTAGTGAGGCACTCCACAACTTAGTGAGACCCTGTTTCAAAATAAAGAATAAAAAATAGGGCCGGGGGTATAGCTCGGAGGTAGAATGCCCCTGAGTTCAATCCCCTGTACCGCAAAAAAAAAAAAAATTGGGCTGGGGATGTAACTCAAAGGTAGAATGCCTCTGGGTTCAATCCCCAGGACCACAAATAAAATAAAATAATAGGGCTGAGTGAAGGTGTACCTCAGAGGTAGCATGCCCCTGGGTTCAATCCCCAGTGCCAATAAAAAAATAAATAAACAAACAAAAGATGAAATAAATGGATGTTTTCCTCTCCAGGGTTCTTGTCTACAAAGTGCAAAGAATGGCACTCACAGACAACAGAAAGGCAAGTGGTGAGTTCATTGTAAAGAGAACGGGAAAGGGAGAAAGAGGCAGATCACCCTGCGGGCAATGGGTGTCTGGCAGCTGCCTTCTGGACACTACTTGAGAGTAGCCCAAGCCAGGTGCCGTCAATTGCAAACTGCTTTCTCCCATAAACTTTGGGAGATGCAGGCCACCCCTAGGGGCCTCGGTCGGCCTCAGTGTCCAGCAGGTGTCCTCTGGTCACTACCTGGGAGTTTCCTGAGCCAAATGCCATCAACTACACACTGCTTTCCCTCAGAGCCAACAGGCCCTGCAAGAGAGAGGAAAGCTCCCAAAAGGGAGGGGTTCCGAGAGTGGGAAAGCCATTTAGAGTGGTGGTCTAGGGGTGTAGATACTTCTTTGAGTCTCCTTTCCAGTTAGGGACTCAGAGGCAGTTTCCTGGGATTTTCGTAGTGTCCTTCTTTGAGTTTCCTCCTCTTGGGTGGGGTCCCAGACATTATTTCCTGGACTCTTCTGGGAATCTCCTAGGATTGCTTATCCGCAGGAACAACTAGAGTTTTGTAAAGCTGTGGTCACTCTCAGGAGTCTATTGATTTCATTATTACTTAACATTTGGGAAGTCTGGTCTTTTAAGGAATTTTGGAAGTTAGCAGAAAATGAAGTTTTTCCACTCTGGCCCTCTGGCCCTATCTGCCTACTTCTTTTTACCTCCTTAATATCACTCAGTGGTAGTGTGTGTTTAGCATGTGCAAGGCCTTGGATTCCATCCCCAGCAACACACACACACACACACACACACACACACACACACACACACCTTAAAAATCTATTTATGAAAAATTCGTTTATGTATGTGTATGTTATCAGGCATGAGAGATTAAAGATTATCAGGACTGAAGAGATCAAGAAAAGTTTTGAGATGAAAAATATAATTATTACAACAAAATACCAATTAGGAACAAATAAAGAGAGAATCAGAGAACTGAGAGTTAATAAACTACCAACAGAGCATGGTGGCGCATGCTTGTAATTCCAGTATTTGGGAGGTTGAGACTGGAGGATCTGGGTTTTCGGCCAACCTCAGCTATTTAGTGAGGCCCTTACAACTTAGTGAAACCCTGTTTCAAAACAAAGAATAAAAAATAGGATGGGGGGTGTAGCTCAGAGGTAGATTGCCCCTGGGTTCAATCCCCAGTATCGAAAAAAAACCAACTCCCAACAGTGAAATACTGAGAAATAGTAGAGGGAAAACATAAAGGAAGCAGTAATTAAGGTGTGTGTGTGTGTGTGTGTGTAATTAGAAATTCAAAAATGCAGAATAAAGAGAACAAAAACTATAAAAGAAACAGTATCTATGAAAATGTTAAAACTAAGCCGGGCGTGGTGGCGCACGCTTGTAATCCCAGCATTCGAGAGGCTGAAACCGGAGGATCTGGGTTCGCGGCCAGCCTCAACTACCTAGTGAGGCACTCCGCAACTTAGTGAGACTCGGTTTCGAAATAAAGAATAAAAAAAAATAGGGCTGGGGGTATAGCTTGGAGGTAGAATGCCCCCGAGTTCAAGCCCCAGTACTGCAAAAAAAAAAAAAAGTTAAAACTAGTGAAAAACCTGGGATCAATGTATACCAAGCAGGAGAAATAAAAATAAATTCATGCCTAGACATATCTCAGTGAACTGAAAAGCAAAAGACAAAGATAAAAGCCAGCCAGAGAGAAAGGACAGATCACCTGCACAGGACAATCAATTGGTAGACTGCTCAGCAACAACAGAAGCCAGAAGACAGTACAAGCTTGCCAATGTTGATAGGAAATAGCTGTCATCCTAGCGTTGTGAACCTCGTGAGAGTAGCTTTTAAGAGTGAGGATGCTAAGAAATGGGAGTGCCTGGTGGCGCACACTTATGATCCCAGTACTTGGGAGGCTGAAACAGACTTGGGAGGATCACAGGTTCAAGGACAGTGTCAGCAACTCAGTGAGACTAACCTACTGTGACCCTATTTCATTTCAAAATTAAAAAAGGGCAAAAGGTGTATCTCAAATTTAGAACATCCCTGAATTCAATCCCCAGCACCAGGAAAAGGAAGGAAGGAAGAAGGAAGGAAGGAAGGAAGGAAGGAAGGAAGGAAGGAAGGAAGGAAGGGAGGGAGGGAGGGAAGGGAGGAAGGGGTACTAAAGAAAGGAAAAAATTATCTCAGTAGAGTAATCAAAGATACAATATAAAAGAGGGAATGCTAGCTGGGCGTGGTGGTGCATGATTGTAATCCCAGTACTTGGGAGACAGGAGGACTTAAGGACAGCCTTAGCAACCTAGCAAGACCCTGTTTCAAAATAAAAAATAAGATAGGGCTTGGGATATAGCCTGGAGGTAGAAAGCTCCTGAGTTCCACCCCCAGTACCACAAAAGAAGAAGGAGAAGAAGAAGAAAAAGAAGAAGAAGAAGAAGAAGAAGAAGAAGAAGAAGAAGAAGAAGGGAATGCTGAGTAAATAAATGGAAATAATGTATACAAATCCAAACACTGTCTTTTAAAGTAACAATAGTAATGTGATAGTATCAAGTTGTTCTACTCTGAAATCAAACCAGTTATACCTTGTAACATAAGAAAGTTCCCATCTCTCCAATAACTTATTATCAGACTATAATTTTTAGCAAACCAATAGGTAAAAATGGCATCTCAGTGAGATTTACATTTCTCTCAGTATGATTCTGTTGATATAGTTATTTTTTCTTAATTTTATTTTTTTTGTCTTTTGCCATAGTGAATTTGTTACATAGTGAATTCTTTCTTTCTCTTTCTTTTTTTTTTTTTTTTTTTTTTTGGCAGTACTGGGGATTGAACCCAGGGGCCTTTTACCTCTGAGCTACACCCCCACTCTATTTTTTATTCTTTATTTTGAAACCGGGTCTCACTAAGTTGCAGAGAGCCTCACTAAGTAGCTGAGGCTGGCCACAAACCTGTGATCCTCCTGTCTCAGCCTCCCACGTACTGGATTACAAGCATGCACTACCACACCTGGCCTTTGTTTGTTTTAATTGAATCCTTCAAGCCAGGTATGGTGGCTCATGCCTGTGATCCCAGTACTTGGAAGACTGAGACAGGAGAATCAAAAAGGTTTGTAGCCAGCCTCAGTAAGTTAGTGAGGTCCTCTGCAACTTAGTGAGACCCTCTTTCAAAATAAACAATACAATAGGTCTGAGGGTATAGCTCAGAAGTAGAACGCCCCTGGGTTCAATCCCCAGTACCTCAATCAATCAATCAATAGAATCCTTCAGTTTTTCTCCAGTGACTTGGAATTTGAACTTTATCACATCCTAAGTTCCTTTGTATTTGAGTCTACTTCTGTACTTTCCACTGGACTCAGCAAGTTAGTGAAACTCTCTTTTAAAATAAAGAATAAAATAGTCCTGGGTGTAGCTCAGAGGTAGAACACCCTGGGTTCCATCCCCAGTACCTTGGGCAGACTCTGCTTCAATTGTTGTAGCTCTATTGGATAAGATACTTAGATCTCAAGTCAGATGTGGTGGCACAAGCTTGTAATCCCAACATTTGGGAGGCTGAGACCAGAGGCTCCGGGTTCGTGGCCAGCCTCAGCTACCTAGTAAGGCCTTCCACAACTTAGTGAGACCCTGTTTCAAAATAAAGAATAAAAAATAGGGCTGGGGGTGTAACTCAGAGGTAGAATGCCCATACCCCCCCCCCCAAAAAAACTTAGATCTCTGATAAATCCATTCCCTTCTTGCTTGACCTGGATATTCTTATTTGTTTGGTTACCACCCCCCACCAATTTTTTTTTTTTTTTCAGTCTTGGGAATTGAACCCAAGGGCATTCTGCCTCCAAACTACAACTCCAGCCCTTTTTTATTCTTTATTTTGAAACAGGGTCTCACTAAGTTGTGGAGGGCCTCACTAAGTTGCTGAGGCTGGTCATGAACCTGCAATCCTCCTATCTCAGCCTTCAAATCCTGGGATTACAAGCATGTGCTACACACCCAGCTTATTTTTTTATTTTGAAAGAAGGTCTCACTAAGTTGCTGAGGGCCTTGCTATGTTGTTGAGGCTTGCCTAGCTCTGTCTCTGTTTTACTGAGTTTGGCAAAAATAAATTGTTCAATTTTCAGAATCTATAGAGATTATAGAGATGATTATATAATTATCTTTTTTTTTTTTTTTCTTTTTTTGGTACTAGGGATTGAACTCAGGGGCGTTTTACCTCCAAGTTACACTCCCAGCTGAATTTTATTTTGAAACCGGGTCTTCCTAAATTGCTGAGGCTAGTCTCAAACTTGTGATTCTCCTGTCTCAGCCTCCCAAGTACTGGGATTACAAGCCTGTGTCACCACACGCCCAGCTATAATTATCTTTTGATAATTTAATATGGTAAGTTACATTGATTTCTCAATATATTCTTATACTTCTGGAAAGTTACTTTTTTTTTTTTTTTTGCAGTACTGGGGATTGAATCCAGGGACATTCTACCTCTAAGCTACACACCCCCAGCCCTATTTTTTAGTCTTTATTTTGAAACAGGTCCTCACTAAGTTGCTAAGCTAACCGAAAACTGCGATTCTCCTGTTTCAGCTTCCCAAGTACTGGGATTATAAGTGTTCACCACCATGCCCAGCTTTGGAAGTTATCTTTTTTTAAAAAATCTCTCACTGGGCATGGTAGTGCATGCTTGTAATACCAGTACTTGGGAGACTGAGACAGGAGGATCCGGGTTCGTGGCCAGCCTCAGTTACTTAGTAAGCCCCTATGCAACTTAGTGAGATCTTGTTTCAAAACAAAGAATAAAAATAGGACAGGGGTGTAGCTCAAAGGGCGAATGCCCCTGGGTTCAATCCCCAGTACCACAAAAAAATTAATTAATTAATTAATTAAAAAAGAATCTCTCTGAGCATGGTGGCACATGCTTGTAATAGCAATATTTGCAAGGCGGAGACAGGAGGATTACAGGCTTAAGACCAGCCTCAGCAATTTAGTGAGACTTTTAAACAACCTATTGAGACCATGTTTCAAAACAAAAAATAAGCCACGTGTGGTGGTGCAGTTGTAATCCTAGTACTTGAGAAGCTGAGGCAGGAGGATGGCAGGTTCAAGGACAGCCTCAGCAACTTAGTGAGGCCCTTCACAACTTAGTGAGATACTATTTCAAAATAAAAAATAAAATAGGGCTGGGGTGTAGCTCAGAGATAGAACGCCCCTGGGTTCAATTCCCAGTACAATCAATCAATCAATAAGCAAGCCTGGAGTATAGCTCAGAGATAGAATGTCTCTGGGTTTAATTCCCAGTAAAACTCTCTCTCTCTCTCTCTCTCTCTCTCTCTCTCTCTCTCTCTCTCTCTCTCTCTCCTTGAATTCTTTAATTCTTTTTTTTTTTTTCATTAAAGCAACAACAAGCCTCAGTTACCTAGTGAGGCACTCCGCAACTTAGTGAGACCCTGTTTCAAAAAAAAAAAAAAGAATAAAAAATAGGGCTGGGAGTAGAACTCGGAGGTAGAATCCCTCTGAGTTCAATCCCCAGTATCGCAAAAAAAAAAAAAAATTAAATAAAATAAAATTAAGCAACAACATTCTTATCTGAGCCTTGTGTCTGAAAAGAACATTAAATATAATGCACATCTGCATGTGGTGGTGCACACCTGTAATCTTAGGACTTGGGAGGCTGAGACAGGAGGATCACAGGTTCAAGGCCAGTCTCAGCAACTTAGTGAGATCCTCAGTAACTTAGCAAGATCCTGTTTCAAAATAAAAAGGGCAGGGAGTATAGCTCAGAGGTAGAGCTCCCCTGGTCTCAATTCCTAGTACCAAATAATAATAATAATAATAATAATAATAAGAAGAAGAAGAAGAAGAAGAAGAAGAAGAAGAAGAAGAACAGCAATAATAATAATATTACACAAATGGAAATGCTCGTAAAGTGCTCCCATTTCTTCAACACATCCAAGTTCATCCATATATGAAAAGTCCCAGTCCCCTTTGCTGGAGAGACAGAGGTAAAGCATGCAACAGAAACTCCCCACAACAAAAGCTTTAGCCAAGGTCAGGTAGAAGGACCAGGGGCTCTTTGCCTGAGAATCTGCCTGAGGCCTGGGAGCTGCGGGGCCTCAAGCTACACCCAGCTTTCCTGGGAGACACTCCTGCTCTGAGTGACACCAGTCAATTCTGTTAATGATCTGAGATCTTTCTGGTGTTTCTCAACTTCTTTCACAATGCTGGGGGTCAGGGTCACCTGAGCATAATGTGTCCTTGGAGTTTCTTGGGAAATGCTCCCTGGGCTTCGCAAGGAATCTCTTCTACTGTAAAATGGGAGGCCTCCACTTCTGCAAATCAACCCCTGGGACGGCCAGCCTCTGTCCTATAATTCTGATGCAGTCTTTCTAGTTCTCTCTCCCTAGCACACATGGGCCATCCTTGTCATAGACACAACCCTGGTGTTCCTAGCTCTCCACAGCCTGGGTGCACAGGGAATCCTAAAGGCTGGTAAGAAGTCCCAGCCTTTGACTCCCCAGGATGGACCAGTGTTTAGCTGAGATACATCAGAAAGGAAATATCTCAGGGCAGGAGACACCCCAAACATTAGGTAGAACCATATGCAATTGCCAGTAATTTGCTGGTTTTGACCTACAAAACAACAGCGACAAAACAGTACTATCAGATGACTCAACCAAATCCAAAACCTGCCTTTGCAACAAAACAATCACAGAATCAAATCTGTGGTGCCACCCAGTGGTCAGAGCTGGAAAAGAACTTGTTTCATTACCCACAACAGTAACACAGTAACTGATTCCTCCACTCCCACCACACTCTGGGAACAGGAGTTTCACACAAGGATTTGTAAGTGTTATTGTAATTGTAGTAATAATCATGTACACCTATTCAATACAAACAGCTCTCCTGAGGTAAGCTAGCAGGTACTATTATTATTCCCACTTTAAAGGTGAGAAAAATGAGGTTCCAGGGATCCACAGCCAGCGAAGCAGAGACGCATTTGATCTCAGCATCTAGCTTGCACACACAGCAGTTTCCCTTCTCACCTGAGGGAGAAGATGGGGCTCCCAGGCTGGAGACTCAAAAGCTGGGAGGTCCCAACTGAGGCCCACACACCTGAGCGTCTCAGGACCTCACATCAGAGCAAGAAGAGAAGGTGTTAGTGAAACCATTAAAGCAAGTATTAAATTAATTGTGTGTGTGTGTGTGTGTGTGTGTGTGTGTGTGTGTGTGTGTGTGTATTGCTGGGGACTGAACCCAGGGGCATTCTACATCTGAGCTACAACCCCAGTCCTGTTTTTTTGTTGTTGTTGCTTTTTGTGGGTTGTTTTTTTTTGTTTTTTTTTTTTTTGCAGTACTGGGGATTGAACTCAGGGGCATTCTACCTCCTAGCTATACCCCCAGCCCTATTTTTTTTTTAATTCTTTATTTTGAAACAGGGTTTCACTAAGTTTCGGAGTGCTTCACTAAGTAGCTGAGGCTGGCCGAGAACCCGGATCCTCCGGTCTCAGCCTCCCAAATGCTGGGATTACAAGCGTGTGCCACCACACCCGGCTTCCTGTTTTTATTTTGAAACAGAATCTTGATAAATTACGGCACTCTGGCCTCAAACCTGCAATTCTCTCAGTCTCCCAAGTACTGGGAGTATAGTCATGTGCCACTGGTCCTGGCAATAGATTTTTATAAGTGTAGAAAAGGAAGATAAGCCAGGCGTGTTGGCACATGCTTGTAATCCCAGCATTTGGGAGGGTTCGAGGCCAGCCTCAGCTACCTAGTGAGGCACTCCGAAACTTAGTGAGACTCGGTTTCAAAATAAAGAATAAAAAATAGGGCTGGGGTGTAGCTTGGAGGTAGAATGACCCTGAGTTCAATCCCCAGTACCGCAAAAAAAAAAAAAAAAAGAAAAAGAAAAAGAAAAGGAAGATAATTAAAAACTTAGGAAAACAAAACAAAACTCTGCCTGGCATGGTGGTGTACACTTGTAATTCCAGTACTTGGGAGACTGAGACAGGTATATCGCAGGTTCGCTGCCAGCCTCAGCTACTTAGTGAGGCTCTCTGCAACTTAGTGAGAACCTGTTCCAAAATAAAGAATAAAAAATAGGGCTGAGAGTGTAGCTCGGAGGTAGAATGTCCCTGGGTTCAACCCCCAGTACAACAAAAATAAGCCAAAACAAACAAACAAACAAACAAAAACAAAACAACTGCTCTAAAATACATTTATCAAGTAATTCTTGGTTGGTTTACTGAATTTTTCACCCTGAAAACCTCTCTGTTCTAACACTAATCAGACAGCTGGACATGATGGCACATGCTTGTAATCCCAATACTTGAGAGACTGAGAAAGGAGGATCACAGATTCAAAGACAACCTTGGCAATTTAGTAAGGCTTTCAGCAACCTAGTGAGATTCTGTTTCCAAATGAGAAATAAAAAATCCAGCTGAGGGTGTAGCATGGAGGTAGAATGCCTCTGAGTTCAATCCCCAGTACCAAAATAAAAACAAAAATTAATCAGAGCCAGGCAGGTTGCCCACACCTGTAATCCCAGTTCTTGAGAGGCTGAGACAGGAAGATCATAGGTTCAAAAACAGTCTCAGCAATGAAGCAAGACTTCAGCAACCTAGCAAGACCCTGTTTCAAAAACAAAACATAAGCCAGGTATAGTGATGCACACCAGTAATTCCACCACATGGGAGGCTGAAACAGGAAGACCACAAGTACAAAATCAGCCTCAGCAGCCGAGTGTGGTGGTGCACGCTTGTAATCCCAGTACTTGGAAGGCTGAGACAGGAGGATCTGGGTTCTCTGCCAGGCTCAGCTACCTAGTGAGGCACTCCGCAACTTAGTGAGACCCTGTTTCAAAATAAAGAATAAAAAATAGGACTGGGGGTATAGCTCGGAGATAGAATGCCCCTGGGTTCAATCCCTAGTCCCCCCCCCCAAAAAAAAGTCAGCCTCAGCAACTTAGCGAGGTCCTCAGCAACCTAATGTAAAATAAAATATAACCAATATAAAATAAAACCAATATAAAATAAAACCAATATAAAATAAACCAATATAAAATAAAATAGGGCTGGGGGTATACCAGTCCTAGAATGCCTCTGAGTTCAATCTCCAGTACCAAAAAAAAAAAGAAAACCACCCATAAACATAAACAAAAAATGAATCAGTATTTGTGTAATTCAGGTTAAATGTTTTTATTAAAATCTTCTTTGGTGCTGGGTATGGTGGCGCACACTTTGTAATCCCAGTACTTGGGAGGCTTAGACTGGAGGATCCGGATTCGCAGCCAGCCTCAGCTACTTAGTGAGGCTCTCTGCAACTTAGTGAGACCCTGTTTCAAAGTAAAGAGTAAAAAAATAAATAGGGCTGGGGGTGTAGCTCGGAAGTAGAATGCCCCTGGGTTCAATCCCCCAGTACCGCAAAAAAAACCAACTTCTTTGGTAATAGAAACACCGTTTGACTCTAATGGCAGGTCCAAACACTCACATTCCAATGTGTCCATGGCTACTTCCCTCCTTCCTGTGAAACACGGAGGCCCTGGAAAGAAGCCACTTGTCCCCATGGGACAAGTCAGAGCTTCCTGGTCCGAGAGGGCCAGGGCTACGTCAGGTGACTTGCCCCCAAGACGTGGGCCGCGTGGCTACCAAGAGAGGAACCAGCCTCAGAGGGTCACACCTGCAGCGGTGGAGAGCGGGACCCTTCCCCAGGCTCTGCCCCCGCCCTGCTCCTCCAGCCCCTTGGTGAGCCGCTGCACCACTGCTGTGACCGCCCCATAACGTGGGGAGTGAGGAGGGAGCTGAACCAGGCCCTCAGCTGCTCCTGAGCGTGGGTGACTGAAGAACTTTGTCCCACTCCAGTGGGACTAGAGTAGAGAAAGAAGAGACCCAAGACACTTGCATCGTGGGCGCAGCGCCAGTCCCGTTTCCGACAAACAGCGCTCCCTTTGTGCTGGATACAGGAGGTGAGGAGGGGGAGAGATGAAAGGAGAGGAAGACAAAGGAAGGGGAGAAGGACTGGTGACAGGAAAAAGGAGGCATGGCCCTTGAGGGAAGAGGATGGTGAGATTGCCTGACGCAGAGAGGACCCCAGGGTTGCCCGATTCCACCTTCACACTTAGGAAAGCCTCCATCCCAGGGGCTGTTGCTTCTCATTTTAAGTTTTGTGTACCTATCTGATTTTTTTTTTTTTTTCAGTTCTGAGTCTTGAACCCAGGGGCATTGTACCTCTGAACTACACTCTCAGCCCTATTTTATTTTTTATTTTGAAACAGGGTCTCACTGGGTTGTGGAGGCCCTCACTAAGTAGCTGAGGCTGGCCGTGAACCTGCGATCCTCCTATCTCGGCCTCCCAAGAACTAGGATTACAAGTGTGTGTCATCACACCTGGCTTCTAGCTGAACCTTTTAAGCCATGCACATATATTACCCCAGTTAAAAACGTAAATTAGGACATTGGGCATGGTGGCACATGCCTGTAATCCCAGTACTTGAGAGGCTAAGACAGGAAGATCACAGGTTCAAGTCCAGCCTCAGCAACTTAGTGAGACTCTGTTTCAAAGTAAAAAAATATGGAGCCAGGTGTGGTGTCACATGCAGGAGGATCCGGGTTTGTGGCCAGCCTCAGCTACTTAGTGAGGCCATCCACAACTTAGTGAGACCCTGTTTCAAAATAAAGAATAAAAAACAGGACTGGGGGTATAGCTTGGAGGTAGAACGCCCCTGGGTTCCATCCCACTGCCACAAAAAATAGATAAATAAAAATATAAAGAGTTGAGGGTGTAACTCAGAGGTAGAATGCCCCTGAGTTCAATCCTTAGTACCATTATAAAAAAAAAAAAAAAAAAGTAAATTAAAGCAAGAAAGACTTCAATTAGACACATGGAAACTTTCGTATGACATAGCAAAGCCTCCCTAGCAGCTACAGAGCTGAAGACGCCTGAAGAGGCAGGTGGCATCTCCCGGCTGGGCCACAGTGAGCGAAATGGGCCTTCTTTCTTCTCATCCTCACAGGGCTCCATAGTAATTGTATTTCATCCTATGGATCAACTGTCTCCAGCTGACTTTGTGAACTTCTGTGGGATCATCTACTCCCTTCTTTATTATTATTGTTATTGTTATTATTTTTGCACTGCTGGGGATGGAACCCAGGACCTTGTATATGCCATGCAAGTGCTCTGCCACTGAGCTACATGCCCAACCTCCATGGGCCCTTTTGAAATTAGAAACCCTTATTCACCCCAGGAAAAATAACGTACCTGGTAGGCATGCTCACAAAATTGCCCATAGAATTTTCTGGGTATGGTCTAAGGCCATAGTGCCCTTTACACATTTTAGCTCATCTGATCTCAGAAGCAAAGCGGGTCAGGCCAGGTTAGCCCTTGGATGGGGAATTGTCTGTGTGCGCAGGCTCTGGGTTGAGACCCCTGCTCCACACGCTGGCAGCCCACCAGCTCTTCTTCAGAGCTTCAAACAGACACATTCCTCTTTCTTCTTCAAACCTCCCAGCACCTTATATGCCAGGTAACTACAACTGAAGTTGAACTCTCCCCCCTGAAATGATCTCGTCCTCCCGTATGCCCTGTCTAGGGACTGGAACAGTCATTTGTCCATTTGCACAAATCTAACTCCTGTCATCAACCTGGACCAATGGCCATCAACACTGGCCACACAGAGAATCAGCTGTGAAGGTTTTTCAAGGCCTGGACCTCCTCTCTGGCCCCTGAATCAACCTCTGGCAGGAAGACAGCATGGCCAGCCTGAAAGGCAGCTGAGAACTGCCACCCCAGACAGAACATCCTTCCTTCTGTCTTGTTCCAAACATGCACCAAGTCCTGTGGCTTCTACCCACTGAGTTTCCCACTGTACTCGCACACCATAACGTAGTCCACGGTGATAGTGACATACGTGAAAATAACTTGGGGCTTTCCCCTGGCCTCTTCCCCATTCCACCCCCTCTCCATACAGGGATTGAGATTGACATCGGTATTCTCACATATGTACACAATCTCAGTGGGAGTGATTCCTTCGTTGATCCTCCCTCCCCTCTCTCTTACCCTACACCCTCTCCCTGACTCCACTGGGGTTTCTCTGCCACTATCTGAAGTCCCTCTGGTATCCCGATTACTCCCCAGCTTCAGCATATGAGAGAAAACATATGACCCTTCACTTTCTGTGACTGGCTAATCTCACTTAACACAGTATTCTCCAGGTCTATCCATTTTCCTGAAAATAACATTATTTTGTTCTTCTTAACTGCTGAGTAGAATTCCATTCTGTGGATATCCCATAATTTTGTAATCCATTCACCCACAGATGGACACCTAGGTTGGTTCCACAATTTGGCTATTGTAAATTGTGCTGCTGTAAACATGAATATCATTCTTAAACATGGTACAAGGAATGGAGGTGTAGCATGAAGGTAAAATGCCCCTGGGTTCAATCTCCAGTGCCCCCCCCCCAAAAAAAACTAATTATAGGAGACTTCCTGCTATGGTTTAGATATAGTTTACCTTTTCTGAAAACTTGTGTTGAAGTTTAATCCCCATTAAGAGGTATAAAGAGAATATAAAGTTAAACCAGGATGTTTAGGGTCAGACTCTTTGAGAGGTGACTAAGATTAGAATATAAAGTTAAACTAGGATGTTTAGGGTCATCAGGGTGGAACCCAGTGATTGAATACTGGTGGCTTTATAACAAAAAGGCAGAAGCCGGGCGTGGTGGCACACACTTGTAATCCCAGTACTTGGGAGGCTGAGACAGGAGAATCCCAGGTTCCTGGCCAGCCTCAGCTAGTGACTTAGTGAGGCCCTACGCAACTTAGTGAGACCCTGTTTCAAAATAAAGAATTAAAAAAAAAAAATAGGGCTAGGGGTGTAGCTCGGAGGTAGAATGCCCCTGGGTTCAATCCTCAGTTCCGCAAAAAATAAATTTAAATAAATAAATAAGGCTGGGATGTAGCTCAGTGGTAGTGGTAAAGCACCCATGCGTTAGATCCCCAGTACTGGAAAAAGAAAAGAAAAGAGAAAAGAAAAGACAGCCTTCTTACTAAGCAGCCTTCCTCCATTCTGACCTCCTCCCATCCTTCCTCTGCAGCCAGCATAAACTATCTAAAGTGCGCATCTGCCTACATCATTTCCCTGGCACTCCAGCGGCCTCTCTTCACTCCCGAGCTAAAGTGCACACTCCTTAGCAAGACACACCACGTCACCGCCCCACGCGAACTGACACAACACCACTGCCAATGGGCCTCCACCCAGAGGAGGCCTCCTGTTCACCTCTAGCACCCAAATAACAAGGATTTGGTCAAAGTAAATCAAAGTAGAAAAGACAGTCTTTTCAAAAATAGTGCTAGAAAACTGGATATCTACATGGGAAGAAAATTAGTTTTGATTCTTAACTCCTACCATACATGAAAATTAATTTGAGCCGGATGTGTTGGTACATGCCTGTAAATCCAGTAGATGGGAGGCTGAGACAGGAGTATCACAGGTTTGAGGGCAGCCTCAGCAACTTAGACCCTTGGCAAATTAGCAAGACCCTGTTTCAAAACAAAAAATAAGGCTGGGGGCTTCATTCTATGAAGTAAGTCTTTCATCTACAGGTGGTGCATGCCTGTAAACCCAGTACTTGGGAGGCTGAGATAGGAGGATCATAGATTCACAGCCAGCCTCAGATACTCAGCAGGGCCCTCCACAACTTAGTGAGACCCTGTTTAAAAATTAAAAATAAAATAAGGCTGGGGTCGTAGCTCAGAGGTAGAATGCCCCTGAGTTCAATCCTTACTACAAATAAATAAATAAATAAATAAGGCTGGGGGTCTAGCTCAGAGATAGAACGCCCCTGGATTCAAGCCTCTCTACCAATAAATAAATTAATGAATGAATGAATGAATGCATGCATGAATGAATGAATAATAAATAAGGCTAGGGGTTGAGCTCAGAGGTAAGATATCCCTTAGTTCAATCCCAGTATAAAAAAAAAAGGAAAGAAATTAAGCCGGGCATGGTGGCACACGCTTGTAATCCCAGTACTTGGGAGGCTGAAACAGGAGGATCCTGGTTCGCAGCCAGCCTCAGCTGCTTAGCGACGCCCTCTGAAACTTAGTGAGACCCTGTTTCTTTTTCTTTTTTTTATTTATTTATTTTTCAGCACGTATTTTTTATACATTTCTTGAGTACAACAGGGTTACGTATACATTTACGACATATCAATCATTGTCAGATCACAAATAGCACCACTTCTTCATTTTGCACGTATAGGCCACATTCCTAACATAACCTGGTAAAGCAAACTTTCTAGAGTCATAAAACCATATACCTTTAGAGTCACATATTTACATTCTATGAAGTAGGTCTTTCATCTACGAATCCTAGGAACAATCTCTAGACTTCGAGACGCCAATGTAGCCATAGCAGAAGAGTCAGTATAATTACTCATATATGCAGATAGCAACTGACAGGAGGGAAAGGGCCCAGCTGGGCTCCCACAACTCCCCTGTTTTTATTTTAAAATGCACGAAGGACTGTGCCTGTCTTAGGTCATGTCCTACCAGGTGCTTAATCTTACCCGTCATGGGGTCTCGATGAGTCATTCAACGAGCCTTGTCTTAGGTTGATATTGCTCTGAGAAAATCAAACTCATCATTGACTACCAGGCCCTGAGCGAGGCAGTGCTTGCAGTGTTATTCCATGTAAATCTGCTCGTATACTAACATAGGCACTGATCACAAATCATACAACAAGTGGTAGAATGCATAAGCCTTGAATGAGAGACCCTGTTTCAAAAAATAAAAATAAAAAATAGGGCTGGGGTATAGCTCCGAGGTAGAATACCCTTGGGTTTCATCCTCAGTACTGCAAAAAAAAAAAAAAAAAAAAAAAAAAAAAAAAAAAAAAAAAAAAAAAAAAAAAAAAAAAAAAAAAAAAAAAAAAAAAAAAAAAAAGAAAAGAAAAGAAAAAGAAAGAAGGAAAGAAATTTGAATGTATCAGAGAACTGAACAAAAAGCTAAAATGTCTTCAATGCTAGAAGAAAATATTAAAGTACGCAAGGATTTCTTAGGACAAAAAGCATGAGTCAGCAAGGAAAAGTTTTAATAAATTAGATACTGTCAAAATTAGAAGCTTTGGTTATTAGGATGATACCATTAAGAAGATGCAAAGACAAACGACAAACCAGACTGCCACGGACGGACTCTCATGCTGGTGGTGACACAAAATAGTACCACTGCTTTGAAAAACAATCTGACAGCTTCCTCTAAAATTAAAAATACTATCCATACACAACCAAGAGAAATGAAAACATGTCCACACAACGACTCATATAGGAATGTGCCAGTTTGATTCACAATATTTCCAACTGGAAGCAACCCAAACATCCTGTGAGGTTGAGAGGATGCCTCCCCACCAGCCCCGGGGTCCAAGTGGACAAACTTCGGTATTCCCGTATGATGGAAGCCCTCCACCAGGCACAGGGAGGGAACTGCTGATACTCCAGTGAACACAAGAAATCTTTTTTTTTTTTTTTTTTTTTTTTTTTTTTTGTGGAACTGGGGATTGAACCCAGGGACATTCCACCTCTGAGCTACACACTCAGCCCTATTTTTATTCTTTATTTTGAAACAGGGTCTCACTAAGTTGCAGAGGCCTCTCTAAGTAGCTGAAGCTGGCTGCAAACTTGCTATCCTTCTGTCTCGGTCTCCCAAGTACTGAGATTACAAGTGTGCGCCACCATACCAAACCAAACACAAGAAATCTTATGTTGTCTCAGCAAGACTTAGTCACCTTTGACAGTTCCCGGCTCTTTGCCTTCTCCAAGCTCCTAGATGCAGTTGATCCAGATATCCAGCCCTGTATTCTATAACTGTCTCCTGGTAACCTCCTCCCTATGAGACATATAAATGCCACCTTCTGGATTCACCCCACTAGCCCCACACCCTGCATGGACCACATAGACAGGCTGCAGTGACCACTTCTACGTCCCAGTGTGGGCCTGCAGGACTCAAGTTGGCTTGCTTGAAACAAACCAATTAGACATTCACTTGGGAAACCTGCTTGAGTAATAACCTGGACCCCAATAAAGGCCTCTGCCCGCGGGTCTATCTCTCTGGGTCCCCCAGCTGCTGGTTGAGTATATTGCCCCCAAATGCTATCCAACCACCCCCATCAGCGCCTCTTCTTCACAGATCTGTAAGTAACACACAACTGTGTCATCCATGGGCTTTGCTGTGTTACCTGCTGTGTCTGACCACACCAACGCACCCCAACTTTTTACTCTGAGCCAGACTTCCCCAGAGAGGGCTATCTTGGTTGGAATAAACTGGACACAGGTCAGACCCAAATCACGAGTCAGAGGGATCAGACACTTGGGCATTACCAGGGTAAAGTATCTGGTGAAAAACACCCTGTAAACACTCAAGACCACATCCCTGGAGTCCTGTAGGGCAAAGTTAGTTTATAGCCACTGACCAGAAAGAGATCTCAAGACCAAATTAGGGGAACATAACACACACAGCCTCATGGGTGAATCTTAGAAGCATTGTGCTAAGTGAAAACTGGTTCTATTTGTTTGAAACTATTTGGAACATACAAATAGTCTGGTTCTGTTTGTATGGAACTGCAGGAGGGACCAAGCACTGCGATTGAAATCAGAGGAGGGATGGTCTGGAGCCAGGATGGAGAGGCACAAAGGACTGACTGCAAAAGAGCAGGAGAGAACTTTTTTGAGGGAATGGAAATGTTCTTCTTGACCTGCGGCAGTGGCTAGCCTGGTGTTTTCAATTGTTGAAAGTCGTGGGACTGTATACTAACAGTCTGGTACTTGTATGTGAATAATATCTCAGTAAAGTCGTTGGTCTGGGTTTGCTTGGTTTTTTATAGGAGCATCCCGTGAGGTTTGAAGGAGAGCACAGGTGAGGGGATTCTGCCCTGGACCTTCCAAAACACAGTGTTTGGAAGGAAAGAAGGCTGGTCCACTCTCCTCCCTGCGGCGCGGCCTCCCCTCGGTGGCTTAGAGGCACACTCTCCCGCCAGGGGGCAGCGTCCCAGCCCGCTGGGACCCGGGAGCCGGGGAGCTGGGCCTGGCGCGCCGCGCCCGTGGAGCGGGGAAGGCGCGGTGACGCCGCGGTGCGCGGGTGGGGACCCGGGTCGCGCGGCATTGCCGGGCGGGGCTCGGCTCGGTCGCCCCACTGGCGAGAAGGGATCCGAGACCCCCGGGGAGCCACAGTGACCCCCCTCCAACTCTGACAGCTGGCCAGCCTAGGGCTGGTCACCTGTCCCCACTTGCGCGATGTGCACACCGCAGCAGGACCCCGGGGGGTCTCCAGGATGAAACTCGCCGCGGCAGGCATTTGCCCCTAGTACTCCGCTTCCCGGGTGAAGCGAACGAGCTGGGGCGCCCGTGTCCTCGCTGACCCTCCACGCAATAAAGCCTGACAGCCTTGGGAAATCCCCGCCGACCAGGGAGAAGGAGTGGTTGTGGTTTGGGTTGGTTGGTTGGTTGGTTGATTGGTTGGTTGCGGTGCTGTGCTGGGGCTCGAACCCAGGGCCTCGAGCGTGCTGGAAAAGCGCTCTCCACCGAGCTACACCCTCAGCCTGGGGATGGCCGTTTGGAATGACAAAAGGAGTATGGCCGAGGGAGCCTTGGTAGAATTGTCCGGCTGCTAACGGGTGCTCACCAGGCCTGGCTCGGCATGGAGAGGCTGCTGGCGCAATGAGCCCGAATGCCGGCCGGGTCAGACCCGCCACTGCCGGGGTGCGGCGGCCGCTGGGACTGCGGACCCGCCACGGTCCCCCACGTGGCCACACTCGCGCCGACCGCTGGGGGCGGGGGGGACGCACACGGGGGCACCGCCCGCGCGCTCCTTCCCATCCCTCTCGGCGGGGCTGGCGCACTGCGAGATTTGCCTAATTCTCTGCCGCCGCCGCAGAGAAGCTGCGGGGTGAGGCCAGGCCGTCCCCGCCCCGCCCTCTGTCCTGCGGCTGCCGGCCCCCGAGCCTCAGGTGCAGGGTCCCGGCCGGCCGGCAGGTCGCCGCCAGCGCGGCAGGTGCAGCCTGGAGGCAGCGCGTGCGCGGGTGAGTCGGCCCCAGCCGCTCCAGAAAGAGCTGATGGGGACTGGGGGCTGGGGTGGGGCGGAAGGGGGGGACGAGGGGACCCGCAGTCGTCTCCACCCTTATCTTCATTAGCAGCTGACAGACCATCAGGTACCGGAGACCGGGGAGGAAGACCGAGGAGCTATGGGCATCCACATACTCGAGGGCAGCTCTCCGCAAATCCTGTCCACATGCGCTAAGCACTGCCCCGCCTCCACCTAGGTGACACAGAGGCCCCGTGGCAACATTTTCTGGAGAAGGGAGGCCGTGGTGTACTCCACTTTGGAGCATTGGCTTGGGGCCCAGACAGGCCTCAGCTGGAGTCCTCTCCTGCTACTGGACTCGGCCTGGGGAGCTGGTGTTCCTCGGAGGGTCCGAGTCTCAGTGTCCTCGTCTATAAAATAGAAGCAAAAGGATGCCTTGTGGGCTGCTTGTGAGGTTGAAACACAAAGATGCCGCAAAGTACTGAGAGTCAAGCCTGTGAGCAGAGAGGCCCTCTAAATTTTAGCCAGGGAGAATTTCTGCTTCCTGCCTCGGGGGCTGCTCTTCAAGCCAGGCAGATCCCCCTGGTCCGGAGTTACAGGAGACCTCAGACAAGGGCAAAGGCGTCCCTGCGGGGCAGCACTGAGCTTTTTTCTTGGAAGCCACAGAGGCCTTTGGGTCTGACAGTCTGACAGGAAGCTTGCTGTATTCCTTCAGCAAGACGTCCCTCAGCCCAGACACCTTCATCTCAGAAAACTGGGAACCACTGTCAAAACCATCCACTGTCAAATTCTATCCTGGAATTTTCCTGCTACAGAGCAGAGATCCTGTTTTGTAGACTGGAGTTGGAGGTCCAGAGCGGTTAAGTGATGTGCCCCGGCTGATGGAGTACCTCACTCTAACACTCTCCTTGAAATGTGTTTAATGTTGTGTGTTGCATTGATCAAAAGCCACATGTTGGTGTGACGGGGGCAACCAGAGCAAGGAGGCAGCCCAGCCCGAAAATGCTTTCAGAGCAGACCACCCTACAGGGCTTACTGCAGCCTCGGGGTCAGAATGAGGATGAAATGCTCACCAAACAGGAAACTGGATTTAGGAGCGACAGACTCACACTGCCCCTGGAAAGGATCCCGGGGATTGGAACAAGATCTTGGCCTGGAAGGTCTTGGCCCTTGAGCAGATGGATGGGGCCCGAGAAGCAGCATTTGATCGTTATGCAGAGGCCCCTCCTCTGCTTTAGTCTTACAACCTGCTCCAATGCCGGACGCCAAACGAGTCAGGGCCAAACCTAAGGACCGCAGTCCTCTTCAGTAAGCCACGACCCCGCAGCTTTGTCAGGAAGAAGTTTAAATCTGAGGGTGGGGACCACTTGCGCGGGGCTGCGCACACTTTGAGCGTTGGCACCAGGAGCCACGCGCGCGGGCGGTCCAGCATCTGCTCAGCATCTGCTCACCCGCGGCTGACCGGGCCGGTCCCTCCCTTCTTTCTCTCACCACTCAGACTGACCTCCTCCCTGGCCTCCCCCGCATCCAGCGCAGTGGTTCCCGCTTGGCCATCCCCTGCCGCCGAGATGGTCTCTCCCTGCTGCCTGCCCCGCACATTCCGCGCACACGCGCCGCGCGGGACGCAGGTCTCCGCCGCTGTCGCGCGGGTTCCCCTGCCCCACAGTCCAGTCTCCGCGGCCCTGGAAGCTGTCTGTCCTTATATCCTAAAGCCTTCGCTTCCCTGCCCTCCAGGAATCCACAGAAGGCGGCAGGAGATGCAGGATTCCGACCCACGTGCGACCTGCACCCGGGCCCATCTGTGTGTTCCTTTCCCTGAATGAGCAGACCGGAATCCTGACTGGGTTCAGGTGAGTCGGCCCCCTAGGACGCTGGGCCACAGCGGCCACAGGGACCGCTCCTCCAGACAGGCACTTTGGTCTGGGGAGCCGCTGGGCAGGCGCCAGAGTGTCTCAAGAACTCTAGCACTGTGTCCTCGGTGTCGCCACTTCCTCCGGGTACCTTCCTTGATGGAATGGCTGCAGCACTGGATCTGTCCAGCCTGGACGGGAGGAGCTGAGAGCCATCCCAGTGGATCCTCGCCCTGGGGGATCTCAACCAGGCAGGGCAGAGAAGTGACCAAAATAATTGTCAGTGTGGGTTACAATGCAGAGCTCTGCACAGGGCTTCTTGAAAGTGGGGTCTGGGCCCGGCGAGGTGGTGCATGCTTCTAATCCTAGTATTTGGGAGGCTGAGACAGGAGGATCGCAGGTTCGTGGAGGGTCTCAGCTACTTAGTGAGGCCCTCGAAACTTAGTGAGACCTTGTTTCAAAATAAAGAATAAAAAATAGGGCTGGGTGTATAGCTCAGAGGTAGAATGCTCCCTGGGTTCAATCCCTAGTATCGAGGGAAAAAGAGAGAGAGAGAGAAAGAAGCCAGGCCTAATGGTACAATCCTACCAATGCTGGAGGCTGAGGCAAGAGAATGCAAGTTCAAGGCCACCCTCCACAATTTAGCAAAACCCTGTTTAAAAATGAAAATTAAAAGGCCTGGGCATGGTGGTGTACACCTGTAATCCTAGTACTTGGAAGGCTAAGACAGGAGGATCACAGGTTGGAGGACAGCCTCAGCAATGTAGTGAGACTTTCAGCAACCTAGTGAGACCCCTATTTCAAAACAAAAAATAAAAAAGACTGGGGATGTAGCTGAGAGGTAGAATGCCTCTGGGTTCAATCCCCAAGTACCAAAATAATAATAATAATAATAATAATAATAATAATAATAATAATAACAACAACAATAATAAATAAATATATTTTCTTTTAAAAAAAAGAGGCTGGGAGTATAGCCAGAGGTAGAATGTCCCTAGATTCAAACTGTAGTACCAAAAAAAAAATTTTTTTTTAATTAACAAAAAGGGCTAGGAGTGTAGCTCAGTGGTAGAGAGCACCTAGGTTCAATCCCTAATACCACCAAAGGGGGGGATATAGTGCCTAGAACTTAATGAGCATCTAATAAATGGCAATACAATTATTTTTGTTACATTATTATTTATTGTTGTAAAAAATCTGAAGCTCAGAAAAGAAGCAACTTCAGAAGTCATGAAGTAGAGATTGAAACTGTGAGAAAGAATGATATCTGAAAAGAGAACCGACATTTAAGGAGTGGACAAGAAGACACGAAGCTTAAGACCAAATGGCCAGAGGAGGAAGAAGAAAGCCACAAGAGCCTGCTGTCATGAATGTCACATGCAGCAGCCATGCCACTGACCCCTCGTCTCACTTCCTCTTTCCTAACAGAGCCTGGTGTTACTAGGGTCAGGTCCTCCTCTGGTGGTGCTCAGATGAGCCAGCACAAAGTCCCGGCTCCAATCCATAAAATCTTATTTTCCTTGCCAGTGATGACTGGTTTCAGAAGGTGTATTTGAGCCGGGTGTGGTGGTGCACTCTTGTAATCCCAGTACTTGGGAGGCTGAGACCAGAGGATCGCAGATTTGCGGCCAGCCTCATCTACTTAGTGAGGCCCCCAGCAACTTAGGGAGACCCTGTTTCAAAATAAAGAAAAAAAAATAGGACTGGGGGTGTAGCTCCGAGGTAGAATGCCCCAAAAGAAGGTGTATTTGAACAGGTGTGGTGATGCATGCCTGTAGTCCCAGTACTGGGAGGCTGAGACTGGAGAATGGCAGGTTAGAGGCCACAGCAACATACACCCTGTTTCAAAATTAAAAACAAAAATGGGCATGGTGGAGCATGCCTGTAATCCCAGTATTTAGGAGGCTGATTTAGAAGGATCACAGGCTCAAGGAGAGCCTTAGCAACTTAGCAAGACTCTCAGCAACCTACCAAGACCCTGTTTCAAAACAAACAAAATAAAAAGGCTGGGGATGTAGCTCAGAGGTAGAATGCCTCTGGATTCAATCGCCAGTGTGTGTGTGTGTGTGTGTGTGTGTGTGTGTGTGTGTGTGTATGTTTGATATAGTTCTGTGTGATGGGACTTGGTGTAAAGTCTCCTTGGGGACTTCCAGAAAAGATTTCCCCCAAGCTGAGTGTGGTGGCGTATGCTTGTAATCCTAGTACTTGGGAGTGAGGCCTTCCGCAACTTAGAGAGACCAGATTTCAAAATAAAGAATAAATATAGGACTGGGGGTGTAGCTCAGAGATAGAATGCCTCTGATATCAATCCCCAGTACCACAAAAAAAAAAAAAAAAAAAAAAAAAAAAAAAAAAAAAAAAAAAAAAAAAAAAAAAAAAAAAATTTCCCCCCCCCTTTTTTTTTTTTTTTTTTTTTTTTTTTGAGTACAGGGATGGAACTCTGGGGCCTGGCACATAGTAGGCAAGCACTCTACCACTGAGATAAAACCCAAACTCTTTCTATTTTTTATTTTATTCTTTTTGCAGTACTGGGTATTAAACCCAGGTGCATTCTACCTCCAACCTACACCCCCAGCCCTATTTTTTAGTCTTTATTTTGAAACAGGGTCTCACTAAGTTGCAGAGGGTCTCATTAAGTAGCTGGGGCTGGCCGCAAACCCAGATCCTCCAGTCTCAGCCTCCCAAGTACTAGGATTTACAAGCATGTACTACCACACCTGGTTCCTCATACACCTTTGATGGTAATGCAAAATAGTACAGCCACTTTGCAAAACCATCTGACAGTTTCTTCAAATGATTAAGTGTAGTTACCATATTACCTCCATTTTTAACTTCTCCAAGAGAAATTTAAAATATCCACACAGGAACTTATATACAAATGTTTATAACATTATTATTATTTGTGTGTGTGTGGGGGTACTGGGGATGATTGAACCCAGGGGCATTTTACCTCTGAGCTATACCCTCAGCCCTATTTTTTATTCTTTATTTTGAAACAGGGTCTCACTAAGTTGCTGGAGGCCTCACTAAGTAGCTGGGGCTGGCGGCCTCCCAAGTACTGAGATTACAAGCGTGGGCCACCACACCAGGCTAGCAGCATTATTTATAATAGCCAAAATGGAAACAATTCAAATGTTCAACAGATGAATGGACACACAAAATGTGACATTGTGTATATATACAGTGGCATATTATTTGGCCATAAAAAAGGAAGTACTGATACATGCTGCAGTGTGGATGAACCTTTTCTTTTCTTCTTTTTCTGGAGGTACTGAGAAGTGAACCTAGGGCCTCCATATGCTAGGCAAATACTCAACTGATGTCAGAATTGGGAACGTCTGGCCTGGTGATGGTAGAAATGACATCCAGCCCAATCAGTGCAAACATGGAGCTAGGCTGCCCAGCACAGTAGTGCATGCCTGTAATCCCAGTACACTGGAGGCTGAGACGGGAGTATTGAATGTTCAAGGCCAGCTTCAGCAACTTAGCCAGGCCCTCAGCAACTTAGTGAGAATCTTTTTTTTTTTTTTTTTTTTGGCGGTACTGGGGATTGAACTCAGGGGCATTCTATCTCCGAGCTATACCCCCAGCCCTATTTTTTATTCTTTATTTTTGAAACCAAGTCTCAC
The DNA here is from genome assembly GCA_004027655.1 of Graphiurus murinus. Classification (NCBI taxonomy): domain Eukaryota; kingdom Metazoa; phylum Chordata; class Mammalia; order Rodentia; family Gliridae; genus Graphiurus; species Graphiurus murinus. The sequence continues at coordinate 21,685 of PVLC010004006.1, read as the reverse complement.
TAAGTTGCGGAGTGCCTCACTAGGTAGCTGAGGCTGGCCATGAACCCGGATCCTCCGGTCTCAGCCTCCCGAATGCTGGGATTACAAGCGTGCGCCACCACGCCCGGCTGAGAATCTTTTTTAAAATTAAAAAAAAAAAATTCCAGGCATGGTGGCACGCATGCTTGTAATCCCAGTATGTGGGAGGCTGAGACAGGAGGATCATAGGTTCAAACCAGCCTCACTAACATAATAAGGCTCTCAGAAACCCAGTGAGACCCTGTTTCAAAATAAGAAATAAAATTGGGCTGGGGGTATAGCTTGGAGGTAGAATGCCCCTGGGTTCAATCCTCAGTACCACAAAAACAACAACAACAACAACAACAAAAACAACTGAAGTGAAGAGCCAGGCCAGGTGTGCTGATGGTGCATGCTTGTAATCTCAGTACTTGGGAGGCTGAGACCAGAGGATCCGGATTCATGGCCAGCCTCAGCTACTTAGTGAGGCCCTCTGCAACTTAGTGAGACCTATTTCAAAATAAAGAATAAAAATAGGGCTGGGGGTATAGCCTGGAGGTAGAATGCCCCTGGATTCAATCCTCAGTTCCTCAAAAAAAATATATATATATACATATATACATATGTATACATATATACATACATACATACACACACACACAAACACACACACACACACATATATATGTATATATATATATACCAGACATGAGTCAGGTGTAGTGGCACATGGCACATGCCTGTAATCCCAGTACTTGGGAGGTTGAGGCAGGAAGATCACAGGTTCAAGGCCAGTGCATGGTAACTTAGTGAGACCCTGTTTCAAAATAAAAGCCAGCATGGTAGTGCACCATGCAATCCCAGTACTTGGGAGGCTGAGACGAGGATTACAGGTTCAAGGACAGCCTCAGCAACCTGTCAAGACCCTGTTTCAAAACAAAAAATTTTAAGGGCTGGGGGTGTAGCTTGGAGGTGGAATGTCCTGGTGCAATCGATCGATCAATGGGCTGGGAGCCAGGTGTGGTGGTGAACACCTTTAATCTCAGTACTTGGGAGGCTGAGATAGGATTGCAGGTTTGAGGCCAGCCTCAGCAACTTAGTGAGGCCCTTAGCAACTTAGTGAGTCCCTGTATCAAAATAAAAAATTAAAAAATAGGGCTGAGGATGTAGCTCAAAGGTAGAATGCCCCTGGGTTCAACCCCCAGGACCACACACACACACATACAGGCTTAGGGGTACAATTTTGTGAATGTCCCTGGGTTCAAACCCCAATACTCCCCCCCACATACATACATACCTTAGATACATTGAAGATACTCACTGAGGGGCTGGGGATGTAGCTCAGTGATAGAGCACTTGCCTAGCATGCATAAGCCCTGGGCTTGATCCCTAGCACACACACATAAAAAGAAAGTAAGAAAATACTCACTTCTTCCTAGAGACAAAACTCATTTTTGCTGGGTGTGGTGGTGCATGCTTGTAATCCCAGTACTTGGGAGGCTGAGACAGGAGGATCCAGGTTTGTGACCAGCCTTAGCTACTTAGTGAGGCCCTCAGCAAGTTAGTGAGACCCTGTTTCAAAATAAAGAATAAAAAATAGGACTGGGGGAATAGCTTGGAGGTAGAATTCCCCTGGGTTCAATCCCCAGTACCACAAAAAAAAAAAAAAAAAAAAAAAAAAAAAAAAAAAAAAAAAAAAAAAAAAACTCATTTTCACTGTTGTGAGGTCACCCTAACCGCCACACAGCCTGGGCAGGGTGTGAGTGTGTGTGGGGGGGGAGGGGGTGAAGGACAGCAGACACGTGCTCTCCAAACCACATGCCCAGGACGCTGGCTTGCTCCAGACCTCCAGCTGAAGCCATTGCTCCTGCCTTCAGTTTCCAAATTCAACCGCAGAGCCCTGTGCATAGCACCTCTCTACCCCTCTCCCTCAACAGATGTCTCCAAAAACGAGGAGACATCCAAGTTTAAAGTAGTCTCAAGACACATCCTAAAGGCACACTCACATGATTGCAACACAGTCCCCTCACGTCTCCTAGACACCCCTCCCCAAATCATGACCAGGAGGAGCCACTGAAGTATATGACTCTCTTGAAAATAACCTAAGTTCATTTAACTTTTCTAAACATCTCCTCCTCCTCCTCCTCCTCCTCTTCTTCCTCTCTCTCTCTCTCTCTCTCTCTCTCTCTCTCTCTCTCTCTCTCTCACTGGGGAGAGAGCCAGGAAAGCTGATGGATTGTCTCGGTCCAAAGTCTGATAACCAGGGAGCCTGTGGTGTACCTCCCAGAACTGCCCAGAGGTCTGAGAACCTGGGTCCAGGAGGCGACAGGGGTGTTGATATAAGTTCCAGAGTTCGGAGGCCCAGGAAACATGAGCTCTGATGTCTGAGGGTGGAAGAAGATGGATGGCCTAGTTCAAGAAGAGAGAGCAACTTCTCCCTTTCTGCAATGCTGTGTTCTATTCAGGCCTTTGATGGGTTGGCTGGTGCCTGCCCACACTCGTGAGGAAATCTTCTTTACTATTCCTACTGATTCAAATGCTAATCGCTTCCTGAAACACCTCCATAGACATAAATAATGCTTTACCAGCTAACTGGGTATCTCCTAGTGCATTCAAGTCTATGCATAAAATTATAACCATTGCAGAGCCGGGCGTGGTGGCGCACGCTTGTAATCCCAGCATTCAGGAGGCTGAGACCGGAGGATCCGGGTTCGCAGCCAGCCTCAGCTACCTAGTGAGGCACTCTGCAACTTAGTGAGACTCAGTTTCAAAATAAAGAATAAAAAAAATAGGGCTAGGGGTATAGCTCGGAGGTAGAATGCCCCTGAGTTCAATCCCCAGTACCAAAAAAAAAAAAAAAATTATAACCATTGCAGATCCTCAGCAAATAACCAGATCACTCAACAGGGGTCTCAGTTTTTCTTTCTATAAAACAGGGATGTGGGGCATGGTGGTGCATGTCTGTAACCTCAGTACTTGGGATAGAGACAGGAGGATTTCAGGTTTGAGGCCAGTCTCAGCAACTTAGCAAGGATCTCTGAAACTTAGTGAGACCCTGTTCCAAAATAAAATAGGAAGCCAGGTGTGGTGGTGCACACCTGTAATCCTAGTACTTGGGAGGCTGAGGTTCGAGGATAGCCTCAGAATGTAGAGATTCTCAGCAACCTAGTAAGACCCTGTTCCAAAACAAACAAATTTTAGTAATGGTGGTTGGGGGTGTAGCTCAGAGGTAAAATGCCCCTGGGTTCAATCCACAGTACCAAAATAAAATAAAATAGGGCTGGGGTTGTGGCTCAGAGATAGAACACTCCTGGCTTCAGTGGAAGGAAGGAAGGAAGGAAGGAAGGAAGGAAGGAAGGAAGGAAGGAAGGAAGGAAGGAAGGAAGGAAGGGAGGGAGGGAGGGAGGGAGGGAGGGAGGGAGGGAGATAAAGTGAGATATGCATGTCAAGTATCTGGCACTTACTGGGCACTCAGTACAAAGCAGCTCTTATTATCATTGTCATTTTTATTTATGCCCATCCATTTTGAGTTTGTGAAGACAGTTAATGTATTATTATTTGCATTATAATAACCGACGATGTTGCCCTCAGCAGACACTGATCGGTGGACCCACAGTTGCGCCTGCTGCAGCCGGGAGGCCACTTCAGGCTCTTCCCCACGTTTGGCGACAGTTTGATTGGCATGGCAGCCCGGGTGTTCTGGGGCAGCCTCGGCCTACTGCGAGTGCTGTGGTGTCTCCTTCCGCAGACCGGCTATGTGCACCCAGATGAGTTCTTCCAGTCACCAGAGGTGATGGCAGGTAAAGCTCCCCACGTGTGGTTAAGAGGAGCAGCGGCCGAGTCTGGCTGATTATTTAGTGGGGAGGGAAGAGCGTGTCCATGCAACGAGTAGTAACCCGCAAGCAAAGCTGCAGCCTCTCTGGGATAAGAGCTTGGGAGCCAGGACTCACGTCTTCTGAGGGGTGACACTAACCTTCTGGATGAGACTAATAAAACACCAGCCTCTTGGTGTTTTCCTGCTTGGACCAACTGGTCGTTCAGAATGAAAGCTGGGCTGGACCTCTCAGCGGAAGGATAATAGAGTTGGGCTTTCTCCTTGGCTCTGGAAAAGCTTCACAGAAATATGATCTGAGATAATGAAACTTTTCTTCTGGAAGAAGTGAGGGGACCCAGATATGAGATACTCACTTGTTAGAACTTTCCCACCCTACATTCAGAATGTATCACATGACTACATCTAGCTGCAAGGGAGGCTAGGAAATAAAGTTTTCATATCTGACCACATGCCCAGCTAAAGAGACTAAGAAGGAAGGGGAAAATAGAAGCTGGGCATGGTGGTGCAGGCCTGTAATTGCAGTACCTGGGAAGCTGAGACAGGAGGATCACAGGTTCGAAGCCAGCCTCAGCAATTTAGTGAGGCCCTCTATAACTTAGTGAGACCCTGTTTCCAAATAAGAAATAAAATTGGACTGGGGGAGGTGTAGGCTCAGAGGTAAAATACTCCTGGGTTCAATCCCCAGTACCACAACATAAATAAATAAATAAATAAATAAATAAATAAATAAATAAATAAATAAATAAATTAAAAAAAGGGTTGGAGTGAAGCTCAGAGGTAGAATGCCTCTGGGTTCAATCCCCAGCACTCCTCATCCACCCCCCCCAACATGGGGAGAGTAAATATTTGGCAGAGTTTCAGCTCTTTTTTTCTTCTTTTTTTTTTTTTTTTTGTGGCACTGGGGATTGAACCCAGGAACATTCTACCTCCAAGCTAAAACTCCAGCCCTATTTCATTTATTTGGAAACAGAGTATTGCTGGGTTAATGAGAGACTCACTACTTACTGAGAATGTCCTTGAACCTGTAATCCTCCTGTCTCAGCCTTCAAAGTACTAAGATTACAAGCGTGTACCACCATGCCTGGCTCGAGTTCCAACTATCTCTGTCAGAGGGCTCAACAGATAGATTTGGGTTTTGTTTTATTTTACTTCATTGTGTGTAGTACTGGAGATTGAACCCAGAGGTAGTATTCTACCTCTGAGCTACACCCTCAGTGTATGTGGTGTGTGTGTGTGTGTGTGTGTGTGTGTGTGTGTGTGTGTGTATGCGTATGTGGTATTGGGGGATTGAACCCAGAAGCATCCTACCTCCAAGCTACACCCCAGTCTTGTTTTTTGGTTTTTTTTTTTTTTAATTTTGAAACAGGGCTTAAATTGTGGAGGGTGTCACTAAGTTACTGAGGCTGGCTGCGAACCTTTGATCCTCCTGTCTCAGCCTCCAAAGTACTGGGATTACAGGTGTG
>PVLC010004006.1:0-16290 GCA_004027655.1 Graphiurus murinus | reverse complement strand
AGCATGTACCACCACATCTGGCTTAGAATTGGGTTTTAAATTGGAAAGTTCAATCTTCTTCCTTACACCGTGTGTGTGTGTGTGTGTGTGTGTGTGTGTGTGTGTAGTACTGGGGATTGAACCCAGGGGCATTCTATCTCTGAGCTACATCCCCAGCCCTATTTTTTATTCTTTATTTGGAAACAGGGTCTCACTAAGTAGCTGAGGCTGGCCATGAACTCCAATCCTCCTGTCTCAGTCTCCCAAGTACTCGGATTACAAGTGTTCCTTACACATTTTTAAAAGTCTGAGCTAGCTGGGCATGGTGATGGCGCACACTTGTAATACTTAGTGAGGCCCTCTGTAATTTAGTGAGACCCTGTTTCAAAATAAAGAATAAAAAATTGGGCTGGGGGTATAGCTTGGAGGTAGAATGCCCTTGGGTTCAATCCCCAGTACTGCAAACAAACAAAACAACCAAACAACAACAACAACAAAACTGAGCTGTATACAGCAGCCAGATTGACTCAATTCTAGATTTTGTTTCACTTTCTGCTGTAGATCAAATGGCCAAAAGGCCAGAGAAATAAGAAGCAAAAGCAAAGAGTCCAAATGATCCCAAGCCACATAATCAGCTCTTTTTTTTTTTTTTTTTTTGCAGTATTGGGGATTGAACTCAGGGATATTCTACCTCTGAGCTATACCCCCAACCCTACTTTTTATTCTTTATTTTGAAACAGGGTCTCACTATGTTGCGGAGGGCCTCACTTAAGTAGCTGAGACTGGACGCAAACCCAGTTCCTCCGGTCTCAGCCCCCAAAATGCTGGGATTACAAGCATGCGCCACCATGCTCAGCTTCATAATCAGCTCTTAACAGCCAGCAAGCAGCAAGGTTATCCAGCATGAGACGCTGTGGACAGTGGGGTGTGGATTAGAGATGCAGAAACTCAGATTTCATTCCCTCACCCCAACCACTGCGCTGTGGGACACTGGGGAACTGGCGGCACAGACCAGCCTCAAGAAGCAAGTATCTTTTTAATTATATAGACTGCTTGACTACATTCTTCTTATCAAAGATTTAAGTATCATAAACAAAACCAAAGTCACAAAGTCCTGGTTGGCCATAACCCTGGCCCCACCCTCACACGCCCTCTCCTGGATGACAAGTGTTATCACAGAGAGCTCGGAGGTAGAAAGCCCCTGGGTTCAATCTCTAGTACAGCAAAAACAAAAATAAAAATAAAAAAGAACTGGAGGTGTAGCTCGGAGGTAGAATATCCCTGGGTTCAATTCCTAGTATTGCAAAGAAAAATTTTTAAAAAGGGCTGGGGCCGGGCGTGGTGGCGCATGCTTGTAATCCCAGCATTTGGGAGGCTGAGACCTGAGGATCTGGGTTCGCGGCCAGCCTCAGCTACCTAGTGAGGCCCTCCGCAACTTAGTGAGACCCTGTTTCAAAAATAAAGAATAAAAAATAGGGCTGGAAGTATAGCTCGGAGGTAGAATGCCCCTGAGTTCAATCCCCATTACCGCAAAAATAATTAATTAAATAAATAAATAAATAAATAAATAAATAAAATAAAAAGGGCTGGGAATGTAGCTCAGAGATAGAAGGCCCCTGGGTTTCATCCCCAGTACCACACACACAAAAATAAATAAATACATAAATACATAAATAAATAAATACATAAATAAATAGGGCTGTGATTCAGGTGTGGTGACCCACACCTGTAATCCCAGTACTTGGAAGGCTGAGACAGGAGGATCACGGGTTTGAGGCCAGTCTCAGCAATTTAGAGAGACCCTCAGCAACTTAGCGAGATCCTGTTTCCAAATAAAAAATAAAATAGGACTGGGGGTGTAGCTCAGAGGTAGAGTACCCCTGGGTTCAAACCCTAGTACCAAAAAAAAAAAAAAAAAAAAAAAAAAGGTGTGGGGTGGGGGGACTGGGGATGCAGCTCAGAGGTAGAACAACCCTGAGTCCAATCTCTAGTATTACGAAAAAATAAAAATAAAATAACTCCCATTTGCTAGTTCACATTCTGTAGGTCCAAAGTCTATTGTGGGTTCTCAACTTTGGGTATCGTGAGGTTGAACTTATGAGCTGGGCTGAGCTCTGTAAGCTCTGGGGAAAATCTGCTTCCAAGCTCATTCCTGTTGGCAGAATTTAATTCACCTCAACTCTGGGACTATGATCCCAGTATCCTTGCTGTTAGCTTCTGGAGGTGACCCACACTCCTTGCCAGCAGCCCCATCAAATTCTTCTCATGCTTTGAATCACATGCAGCTGGAGACAGAGCTCTGCTGTTGAAAGGCTGGATTGCTCAGGTCAGGCCCACCTGCTAGCCTGCCTGCTCCACAGTCAATGTTCCCACATAACCTAACCCTAAACCCAGGAGGCAAGCCCACCCTGTCCAGGCCCAGAGTGTCCGCTGGGTTGTGTGTGTGTGTGGGGGGGGGACAACATCCTAGAATTCTGCCAACACATCCCTGAGCCTGGAATGGGCTCACCTCCGCCTCTCTCTTGCAGAGGACATCCTGGGCGTGCAGGCTACTCGGCCCTGGGAGTTTTACCCTGGCAGCTCCTGCCGCACAGTGGTCTTCCCACTGCTGACCTCTGGCTCTGCCTTCTGGTTGCTCCGGCTCTGGGAAGAGCTGGGGCCGTGGCCTGGCCGGGTGAGTGGCTATGTGCTGCTGGTGGGGCCCCGACTGCTCCTCACTACCCTCTCCTTTGCCCTGGACGGGGCCGTGTACCACCTGGCCCCGCTGTGGGGTGCGGACCGCTGGAACGCCCTGGCCCTACTGTCGGGTTCCTACGTCACCCTGGTGTTCTACACAAGGACCTTCTCCAACACCATCGAGGGACTGCTCTTCACGTGGCTGCTTGTGCTGGTGTCCCCTCATGTGGCGTGGAGCCCCACACACGGGAAGCCCGCCTCTGGCCCGTGGTGGCACAGCTGGCTCCTTGGGGCCATCGTGGCTGCTGGCTTCTTCAACCGGCCCACTTTTCTGGCCTTTGCTCTGGTCCCCCTCTTCTTCTGGGGCACTCGTGGGGCCATGGACCCTGGCTTCAAGTCCCTGATGCGGGAGATCCTGGTGCTGCTCCCTGGGGCAGCCCTCACTGCGGTGGCCTTTGTGGCCACTGACAGCTGGTACTTCTCCAGCCTCTCGAGATCCAGTAGCCTTGTCCTTACACCTGTCAACTTCTTGCACTACAATCTGGATCCCCAAAACCTTGCAAGGCACGGCACGCACGTGCGACTCACTCACCTGGCAGTCAACGGCTTCCTGCTCTTTGGGGTGCTACATGGCTGGGCACTGCAGGCTGCGTGGCGACAGCTGCAAGTCTGCCTCCAGGCCTTCACACAGATGGGCTTCCTCAGGGGACTGGGTGCCCGAAGTCTGCTGTCCAGCCCCAGGTCTTACCTCCTTCTCCTCTACTTCATGCCTCTGACCCTGCTGTCTGCCTTTAGCCACCAGGAAGCTCGGTTCCTGATTCCCCTCCTGGTCCCCCTAGTTCTACTCTGTAGTCCACGAACCCAACCTGTGCCTTGGAAGGGCACCCTGGTTCTCTTTAATGCTCTAGGTGCCCTCTTCTTCGGCTGCCTACATCAGGGAGGCCTGGTACCGGGCCTAAAGTACCTGGAGCAGGTGGTCCATGCACCTGTGCTTCCAGGCACGCCTACCCACTACACACTCCTCTTTGCTCACACCTACATGCCCCCTCAGCACCTCCTACACCTCCCAGGCCTGGGGTCACCTGTGGAGGTGGTAGACATGGGTGGGGCAGAGGACTGGGTCCTGTGCCAAGCTCTGAACAACTTCACCAGACAACCAGCTTGCCAAGTGGCTGGTGGGCCGTGGCTCTGCCGCCTCTTTGTGGTGACCCCTGGGACCACCAGACATGCCTTGGAGAAATGCAGCTTCCTCCTCAAGAACGAGACACTTGTGTTTCCTCATGTGACCCTGGAGGACCCGCCAGCTCTGTCCTCCCTGCTGAGTGGGGCTTGGAGGGACCATCTTAGTCTTCACATTGTGGAGCTGGAGGAGACACGAGACAACATAATGGAGCGGCCACTGCTCAAGATTCATCTGTAGACTGCACACTCCACCTTCTCTGCAGGCACCTGGTCCTCCTTCCCATTCCCACTGCTGCCTCTTCTCTGCACAACCGTTGGTTGTTTTGCCTTTTGGGTGAGCCCGCGCTCTTTTCCCTCAGACACCAAAGATCTGACTAGTTCTGGTCCTGATGCCAAGGTCCCCAAAGAATCCCAGTGTAACCAATGGTGCCTAATGCCTGTTCCTGTCCTATTCATTCTAACCACTGTAATGTTTTAAATATATAATAGCATCTGATTGTGGGGAAAAAAAGATGAACTGCTAATGCCATTCCTGAATGACCTCTCCCAGACCCCATGATGACTTACTTCCTGCTATCATGACAATCCTTTGGCCTCCTAAAGCCAATCTGGCCTTCCAGACACCTAGCAGACAGTGTGGTAAAGAAAGAATAGGGGTTGATGGGCATGGTGGCACATGTCTGTAATCCCAGTACTTGGGAGGCTGAGACAAGAGGATCACAGGTTCAATACCAGCCTCAGCAATTTGGCAAGGCCTTCAGCAACTTAGTGAGACCCTGTCTTGAAATACAAAAGGGCTAGGGGTGTAGTTTGGAAGCATATGACCTTGGGTTCAATCCCCAGTAAGAGGGAAGGAGGGAGAGACTCAGGGGATCTGGATTTCAAAGCCCTGGTCTACCATTCACTGACTGTGAGAAAGCCCCTCCTACTCATCGGACCCATCTCCCAATCTGTACAATGGATCAGAGCATCTGTGAGGTATCTGCCAACTAATGCTGTCCTTCTTGGAGTCTACAGCACATGCATCCTGGCTTAACAGGCATGATTTTCACAAAGCTTTTTTTTTTTTTTTTTTTTTTTTTTGCAGTACTGAGGATTGAACCCAGGGGCATTCTACCTCTGAACTACACCCCCAGTCCTATTTTTCATTCTTCAATTGAAACAGAGTCTCACTAAGTTGCAGAGGGCCTCACTAAGTAGCTGAGGCTGGCCATGAACCCGGATCCTTTGATCTCAGCCTCCCAAGTACTGGGATTCAAGCGTGCACCACCACGCCCGACTCACAACACTTTTTGAGAATGAAAGTGATGTTGTATTTAGTGGCACTTTTGGTGTCTACTGTCTTAGTGTTTTGTTATTACCAAAACAAGCCATTCTGGAAATGTCCCCCACACACTGTCTTCTACTCCCGTCCCTGAGAGGTGGTGAGACACTCTCCAGCCATTTCTACATCTTACCCTTAAGATACATTCTCCCAAAGGTTGGGGAATTGACTAGAGGTAAAGTGCCTGTTTCACATGCTTGAGACCCTGAGTTCAATTCCCAACACCAAGAAACAAAACAAAACAAAAAATGATCCTCCCAGATCAAGGAGCCCAGATGTTCTCCCTTCTGAGCAATGCTATGCATCTCAGGCCCTTGGTTGGCCCCAGTGGGAACTGAGAACATATGATGCTTTGTATCAGTAATTAGCTTAAAAACTTTTCCTATGCCCTCAAGTTTTCTAGAGTGCATAAGTAACTGTGTTGCCTAAAGAGATGATCAGAATTTAGCTAGGAGGATCAAAGTGACAGGGCACTTCTGTATACAGTAGATTTCCTTATCATGGGTCCAATTAGCAGGTCATGGTCTTAGTTTGTATCCCAGACTTCAAAAATGGGGACCAAGAATTTAGGTTATCTTCTTCCATGGTGAGCAGTAGTCTTAATGCCTGGTAGCAACGGGGGGGGGGGGGGGGGCGGAAACAACCCCTAAGCAGCAAGGTAAATGCTGCAGAGAGCTGTGATTAAGGACCTAGGCCCTAGAGTCTAATGCCTGTGCTCAGACCACACTCTGCAAGGCTATGGGCAACTTGAGAAGTGGTCCCCATTTCTTCATATAAATGTGCTTCTAGGAAGTGAGACAAGCCACACCGAGTGCAATTAGCAAGTGCCAGCACAGAATAGGCACTCAAAGTGTTAACCACGGGCTCGCAGGATTCCCAATACATCTTACTGAGAAGTACCACACTCATGCCTTTTAATCAGCTTACACGTTTAATCAGAGACTTTAGCAGCTGCAGAGTTGTCTTTCCATCCACGATCTTCCCTGAAATTAGTACCTTGCGGTACCAGTGCAGACGCAGCAGCATCGATCAAGAGTTTTAGTTCCATTTGCAGAGGTTCTTTCTGTCTGTGTGTACACGGCTCTCTGCACGTGCTGTGTAGGGGTCCAGCCTACCAGCCAGGCTTCAGGGTCTTTTTCTGCTGTGCCCTGCCCAATCACAGGACTTCAACAAGGATGTTGATTTGGCCTGAGTTCTTAAGAGCCGGACGTCTGCGGGCCGACAGTGTGAGCGAGGATTCGAAGCCATGCGCAGTGCCTGGGATGACTCTTTAATGCCAAGGTCGGTGTAGGACACAAAAGGGAAAGAAGGCGACCTCAGTCCGGCCCAACCCGAGCTTAAGAGTTTGAGCCCCGGCCCCTTTGGCTATCCGGTGGTGACCCCGGGCGGTCCCGAAGTCCTCGTCGTAGTTCCTGGGTGAAGGTGTCTTTGAATCGCCCAGCGCGGCGGCCCAGGGAGCCCATGGGACCAGCCGCGAGGGCACGCAGGCGGCGGGCCGCGTCCTGGCCGCGCAGCTGGGCCTGCAGCAGTGCGAAAGCTGTGAGCTGCGCTGCACGCCGGATAGGCCGCGACTCGGAAAGACGCTCCACCAGCTGCGGGCTATGCAGCAGGGCGGCCAGCAGCCGCCGGAGAACCATGCTTCTCGGAGCTCCTCGGAACCCAAAACACGCAGCCCAGGCCTTCTGATCGGCGGGGACAGACGACGGACTACCTCCTCGCCCGCGCCGCGTGATGACGACACTGCCGCGCTCCGATTGGGCCCGACGACTCTCCCACTTTCTACAGCCGCCCGCTCGCGTTTCCGCTTCCGCTTCCGCCGCCGCCGCCGCCGCCGCCGCCGCTGCTCCCAGGTTGTTACCGGAGTGGCCTCGTCCTTGTCTGTTCATCTGCACTATGTCGAGTGGCCTCCCGAAGGCGCTGCGCAGCGACTCCTACGTGGAGCTGAGCCAGTACCGGGACCAGCACTTCCGGGTGAGGAAGGCCGGGCCGCGAGGGGTGCAGGTCCTGGGCCAGAACGCTGAGAAACGGTTTGCGCTTGTCTCATTGTGTCGTCCCGCATTCTCTGGGTGGCCCGAAACGTGAAGTCGGGGCTCGGTGCCTGCTGAAGAGACAGGCGATGGATGCTTGGAGTGCGTTTGGGTTTCACTGAAACCACATTCTCTCATAGAAAGGGAATTTGAGACTCGCTTTCCCATTCCCTTGCAGCCGCTACCTGTACCTGGGCCAGTGCTGAGATTCGAGTAGCAGCAGAAGCGGTAGCTCCTGAGAGGAAGGGGTTAACCTTTTCACTCCCAGGATATCTGGAGGGGCCTTGCCCAGATACCAGGCCAAGCCTTTTTAAAAATTAACCAAACACTGCCGCTTGGCGCTCCGAGTCCTTCCTTCCCTTCTCCTCCTCTGTGGATTGAACCTGGGGACGTTCTACCTCCAAGCTACACTCTTCAGTCCTTTTTAAAAATTCTTTTAAAATTTAAAACAGTGTCTCGCTAAGTTGCCCAGTGTTTCGCTAAATTGCTGTGGCTGGCCTCAAACCTGCGATCCTCCTTTCTCAGCCTCCCAAGTGTTGGGTTTACAGGCGTGCACCACCGCGCCTGGCTCCCTTCTTAATCTAGTAGGACATTTCTACAAAGTTCTACGCCGTGGGAGGGCGAAACAAAGTGGAGTGGAGGAGGTGGACTAGCCAAGCTAGGTATGTGTGAGGGTGTCTGGATCTGAAGATCACATTTCTGGATTTCAAAAGAAGTAAATTTTAGTTTAGGCTATGTCACAGCATACTTTTTGGAAAGGGGAAAGGCTGCAGATGTTCCAGTTCAGTTTTTCTGTATCAGCAATGACAGGGATGAGACAGGGTGTGTCGCAGTCATTAACTGGATTATTGGTAAACATTTACTTAGTGCTTGTTGCCTAAAGCCTTACAAGGAGGAAAACAGTTTCCGCACAGTAAGAACTCAATCCTGTAGTAGGGATTGTAAGTGGAGGTAAGTAAAAATAAAAAGCCCAAACCTTAAGTAGAAGGGTAAGTGGCTTCTATTCATGAGCTGGGTTTGGTGGCACATGCTTGTAATCCCCATACTTGAGAGGCTGAGACAGGAGGATCATAGGTTCAAGGTCAGCCTCAGCAATTTGGGGAGACGCTGTTTCAAGATTTAAAAAAAAAAAAAAAAAAAATAGGGCTGTGTGTTTAGCTCAGAGGTAGCATACCCCTGGGTCAAAAGAAAAGAAAAAGGAAAAGGAGAGGCCATGAGGATTTAAAAGGGGAAAATAAAACCTAGTGACTGAGAAAGGGAGAGCATTTAGGAGAGGTGTGTAGGATGTGTTAGTGGGGTAGGGAAATGGAATTTTGCTTAAAGCCAAATTGAAGAAGCTCTTAAAATTTTTTTTTTTTTTTTTTTTTTTTTTTTTTTTTTTGCGGTACTGGGGATTGAACTCAGGGGCATTCTACCTCCAAGCTACACCCCCAGCCCTATTTTTTTATTCTTCATTTTGAAACTGAGTCTCACTAAGTTGCGGAGTGCCTCACTAGGTAGCTGAGGCTGGCCGAGAACCCGGATCCTCCGGTCTCAGCCTCCTTAATGCTGGGATTACAAGCGTGCGCCACCACGCCCGGCTAAGAAGCTTTTAAATTCTGTCAGTGTTTTTTTGTTTTGTTTTTTAAATACTGGGGATTGAACCCAGGACTACTCCACCACTGACCGACATCCCCAGCCCTTCTTATTTTTTAGTTTGAGACAGTCTTGCTAAGTTGTCCAGCCTGGCCTGAAACTTTAAATCTTCCTGGATCAAGCCTCCAGAGTAGCTAGGATTACAGGTGTGCACCACCACACCCACTTCAGTCAACAGGCTTTAAATGTGCTGGGTGTGATTTTCTACCACTTACAGTTCTCATAACATCATAACCATCTATAATGTAAAGCATCCTGCAAGATCAAAACTATGAAAAGATTCATATCTGCAGTCTAAAATCTACAGCTTTATTTAGATACTAGTATTATTATGGAATTTATGGTGTACACTGAATGGAATCCACATTAATATCATACCTTCTAAGTAAATACACCACAGTTGTCTTAAGTAAGCCATAGGCTGTTTTGACATTATTTACATGTGTGATAAAAGTAGAAAAATGATGCTTCCTGCCAATAATTTTAATGAATCAATTATAGTGGTGATATAAAGTGAACCTACTTTCATTCTTTTTTTGGTAGTACTGGGGATTGAGCCAGGGGCATTCTACCTCCGAGCTACACCCTCCAGCCCTATTTTTTTATTCTTTATTTTGAAACAGGGTCTCACTAAGTTGTAGAGGGCCCCACTGAGTAGCTGAGGCTGGCCACAAATCTGGATCCTGTGGTCTCAGCCTCCCAAGTACTGGGATTACAAGCATGCGCCACCATACCCGGCTTCCTTTCACTCATTTTAAAGTTCTGAAAAAAAACATTTTTAACATAGAATGACTGTTGTCCAGTGGACTTTTTAAAAAAGTATGGGGTTGGGGATGAGTTCCAAATCCAGATAAAACTACTGAGTAGTGAGTGTAAGACTTTAGGTTACCTGTCTTCCCTCGTGTAAAATCAGGACCTACCTCATATAGTTCTGAGAATTAAATTAGACAGCATACTTCTAAATCTCTGACCTGCAGTTTTACTTGATTATCCCCAGAGGCAAACATTGTTATCAGTTTCTTATATAAGATATCCGTGTATGTTCATGCCCCCACCCCCTTTTTTGGTACTGGGTATTAAACTCAAGGGCATGCTACCTCCAAGTTATACCCCTAGCCCATCCATCCATCCATTCATTCGAAACCAGGTCTAAGTTGCAGAGGGCCTCACAAGTTGCCAAGGCTAGTTTCGAACTTGTGATCCTCCTGTTTCAGCCTCCCATATACTGGGATTACAAGCGTGGGCCACCACATACGGCTAGTGTTCATGCTTTTTTTTTTGCGGTACTAGGGATTGAACTCAGAGGCATTCTACCTCCGAGCTATACCCCCAGCCCTATTTTTTATTCTTTTTTTTTTTTTTTTTTTTTTTTTGTGGTACTGGGGATTGAACTCAGGGGCATTCTACCTCTGAGCTATACCCCCAGCCCTATTTTTTATTCTTTATTTTGAAACCGAGTCTCACTAAGTTGCGGAGTGCCTCACTAGGTAGCTGAGGCTGGCCGAGAACCCGGATCCTCCGGTCTCAGCCTCCTGAATGCTGGGATTACAAGCGTGCGCCACCATGCCCGGCTTGTGTTCATGCTTTTTGAAACTATAGCTTGGAACATACCCTTCACATTGCTCTGTACCTTTTGGCAGTTTTCATTCCATCTTGGATATGTTTCCTATTATTGCATATAGATATATATTTTTCTAGGGTCTGCATAGTTTTTTTTTGTTTTGTTTTGTTTTTTGTGGCACTGGGGATTGAGCCCTAGGACATTGTACCTCTGAGCTATACCCTCAGTCCTATTTTACTTTTATTTTGAAACAGGGTCTTACTACTTGCTGAGGCTGTCCTCCAACCTGTAATCCTCCTGTCTCAACCTCCCAAGTACTAGGATTACAGGTGTGTGCCACCATACCCGCTCCATTTTATTTTATATATTGAAACAGGATCTTATATATTGCCAAGGCTAGCCTCAAACCTGCAATCCTCCTGTCCCAGCTTTTCAAATACTGAGATTACAGGTGTGTGCCACCATACCTGGAGGCAGCATAGTTTTATATTTATAGATGCACCATAATTTAGTCAGTTTCCTTTTGATGTTTCTGTATATTTCTCTAACGTACCATTACGTGTGATCATGTGAGACCTCATACTCTGAGCGCTGTGCTACAGAGCATCCAGAGACGAGTCGTGCATTCTTACTCTCAAGAGTGAAGGAAACTAGATCGGCATTACATATGGAGTAATGGTCCCTTGGAAAAGTACTCTGTGAAGGCTGAGTATAGATCTTCTCAACTACTCGCCAAGCTGAGCTACCTCCATGTGGTTAATGTCAGAGTCCTCACCAGGGTTAGAAGGGCCTGAGAAATAGGTCAGCTGGCTGGCCTTTAATCACATTTGTCCTCCCCCATGTGTGAAAGCATCTAAAATATGTCTAGGCCATGATGAACCATCCTGTCTGCTGGGATTGTCACTGTTTTGGCTGAAGTCCAGTTATACTACTGACTCTGGCTTCATCTTGTCTTCAAATTAGGAAGCCCATTAAAAAAGAGATCCTGGGTGTGCTCAGAGCAGGGGGCCCAAAGAATGACTCCTCTGTTTACAACACACCCAACAGGAATCTGGGGCCATTGTGACAAGGGGTATAATACTCGTGGTCTCCCTATGAGCAGTGCTCTACATATGACCCCTCGTGGGTGACCCATAAGGGCAGAAAGAGGGGAGAAGGGGGGTGTGTTGAAGAATGAAATTGATCAAACTGTGATTTAATGTATGTGTGAATATGACATAATGAAACCCAGAACTCTGTATAATTGAGTTGCACCAATAAAAATTTAAAAAACCAAGGCATGGTTGTACACACCTATAATCCCAGTACTTGCAAGGCTAAGATGGGAGGATCCCATATTTGAGAACAGCCTCAGCAACTTAGCAAAACCCTGTTTCAAAAAAAAAAAAGGGTTAGGGGTGTAGCTTGGAGGTAGAATGCCTCTGGGTTCAATCCCCAGCACATACATATATACATACATGAAAAAGTGAGATCTCTTAGTTTTTTTTTTTTTTTTTTACCAGGGATTGAACCCATGGACATTCTACCTCTTGGCTTCGTCCCCAATCCTATTTATTTATTTTGAAACAGGGTCTCACTAAGTTGCAGAGGGCCTAAGTAGCTGAGGCTGGCCGTGAACCCGGATCCTCCAGTCTCAGCCTTCCAAGTACTGGGATTACAAGTGTGTGCTACCATGCCCGGCTGAGATCTCGTTTTTAGTAATCACTAAATTTTCTTTTACATGCAGGAAAAGAAAAAAGAACATGTAAATCATCAAAGCAGTTGCTGCTTTGGGCAGTGTCCATGGGAGTATTACCAGGGGAACACTATCCCTGAAGATCCGTTTTTCACTACAGAGGATAACAGGGCTCTTCCTAATATGTTGGGCCAAGGCTTGGAATTTTTTTTTGGGGGGGTGAGGGGGCTGGGGATTGAACCCAGTGGCATTCTACCTCCAAGCTCTACCCCGAGCTCTATTTTTTTTTTTTTTTTAAATTTTGAAACAGGGTCTCACTAAGTTGGAGAAAGCCTAAGTAGCTGAGGCTGGCTGTGAGCCTGTGACTCTCCTATCTCAGCCTCCCAAGTTATTGAGATTACAAGTGTGTGCCACCACCATAGCTCAAGGTCTGGAATTTAAACTAGAGCCATTAGAGTAGGAGCCAGTGCTGAAAACAGGGAGTCTGCAAGAGAAAGGCATGCCATTTATGTGCAAGAGAGGGAGGCATGGTATGCCTTCTCTCTCTAGTGAAATCTGACTGCTCCCTTTTTTTTTTTTTTTTTTTAGGAAGGGGTTTGTGGTGAATGTGGATGATGAGAGAATTTGATTTCTAAGTCAAAATTGATGTTTTTTATTATACTTAGTAATATTATTTAAGCAAGACAGTTGTAATATTTAACTTTGTCTCTGAAATTCTAGGGTGACAATGAAGAACAAGAAAAATTATTAAAGAAAAGCTGTACATTGTATGTTGGGAATCTTTCCTTTTATACAACCGAAGAACAAATTTATGAACTCTTCAGCAAAAGTGGTGACATAAAGAAGATCATTATGGGTTTGGATAAAATGAAAAAAACAGCATGTGGATTCTGTTTTGTGGAGTATCCTTCCTGAGTATTGAATATAACTATTGAGCCAGGGCAGAGCTGAGTGATTGGTTACCTGTTTTTGAAAATGGAGGATATTAACTTATTAGCTCCTCTAAACTTGTCTTCTCCTTATGTGTCTATACTTACATTGTGAAAGCCAGTAAGTTACATTCTTTTTATGTGCATGTGTGGTACTAGGGATTGACTTCCCCAAGGGCATTCTACCACTAAGCTATTCCATGAGCACTTATTTATTTTACTTTGTTTATTTAATGTGGTACTAGGGATTGAACCCAGGGGCATTCTATTGCCAAGCTACACCCCCAGCCCTATTTTAAAATTTTTATTTTGAAATAGAGTCTTATTAAGTTGCTGAGAGTCTCACTACTTGCTGAGGCTGTCCTTGAACCTGTGACCCTCCTGTCTCAGCCTCCCAAGTACTAGGATTATAGGTATGCACCACCATGTCTGGCTTTTTTAAATTTTTGAAACAGGGTCTCAGTTGCTGAGGGTCTCACTGAATTACTGAGGCTGGCCTTGAATCTGCGATCCTATTGTCTCAGCCTTCCAAGTACTAGGATTACAGATGTGTGCCACCATGCCCACCATAATCATGGTTGATTCTTTTAAGAAAAACATTCTTGCTGGGCATGGTGGAGCATGCTTATAATTCTAGTACTTTGGAGGCTAAGACACAAGGATCACAGGTTCGCAGCTAGACTCAGCTACTTAGTGAGGCCCTCCACAACTTAGTGAGACCCTGTTTCAAAATAAATAGCTGGGAGTGGTGGCGCACACTTGCAATCCCAGTACTTGGAAGGCTGAGACATGACTGAGACTGAGATAGGCAGATCGTGGGTTTGCAGCCAGCTTCAGCTACTTAGTGAGGCCCTCTGCAACTTAGTGAGACTCTGTTTCAAAATAAAGAATAAAAAACAGGGCTGGGGGTGTAGCTTGGAGGCAGAATGCCTCTGGGTTTAATCCCTAGTTAGTACCACAAAAAATAAATAAATAAATAAATAAATAATAGGGCTGAGGTAGAAGGCCAGCATCAGTAACTTAATGAGACCTATAGGGATATAGTTTGTAGGTAGAATGCCCCTGGGCTTAATCTTTAGTACAAGTAATTAGTTAATTAATTAATACAGGGTCAGGGATATAGCTCATTGGTAGAGTGATTACCTAGTATACCCCATCCTTGGATTTGATCCTCCATCACGAGGAGGGGGTCAGTGAGACCAAATAAACATTAATATCCAGAAAATCATGACCAATGTGGCCCTAGATAAATTGTCATTTTTTCCTTTAGTACTCTGGACCAACTGACAGGCTTGTGCAAGCTGAAATGTCTCTTTAACTGATTGGATTAGCTTTTTGCTTTGTCTTCATTTAGATGTTGTTTCCTGTGCTTCCAAAAACATTTGGAGAAGTGTTAAATGTTCCTTAACATTTTACACTTAAGATACTATTCAAGAGCAGATGCAGAAAATGCCATGCGGTACATAAATGGAACACGCTTGGATGACCGGATCATTCGCACGGACTGGGATGCAGGCTTTAAGGAGGGCAGGCAGTATGGACGTGGGCGCTCAGGGGGCCAGGTATGCAGGGTTGGTCTCTGGCCTGAGCCTTTGCCTGGGATTCCAATCATAATGACAGGTTTTTTGTCAATGTGTATTTAGTCTTTTGTATCTTTTGCCTCTTAACCATGGTGAAAACCACCCATTGGTTTTGGTAAATTTTTTTTTAAACCTGGAAATAGTATATTCTGTTTATTTCTATAAGCAACTGTTGTTGAACTTCTAGGGCCTAGGTATTTTCCACTTGCAAGAGTGTCTAAAATAAAAGCAAAATGTACTGAAATAAGTTTTACTTTAAGGAGCCTCATACATAGGTCTTGTTCGATGTACACATGATGATATCTGAAAAGGTATAGCTATTTGTCTGAGTGGCTATGGGAGATGTATTTGTTATACTGGTCTCACTACACTATACTATATATATATTCTTTTTCAATTAAGGTTCGAGATGAGTATCGGAGGGACTATGATGCTGGGAGAGGCGGCTATGGAAAGCTGGTACAAAACCAGTAAGTGTTGAGAGCCCTGTCAATTCGAAACTCACTCCACTGGCCTGTTGGATTTGTTGAGAAACATCACTGAGGTCTGATTAGTGTCTCTGCTCAGCCGGATGCCCCTTCATGGTTTCCTCTGAAATTTTTATTAAAGGACAGAACACAAAAGAATGCCTTTAATTCTAGTCTTAGAATCTTGGCCATGTGTCAGGTTACCAGAATGATTTTCAGGTAAAAAATTATGTTCTTTGGAGCTGGGAATATAGCTCAGAGGTATAGTGCTTGCCTAAGATCCATGAAGCCCTAGGTTAGATCGCAGCACCAAAAAAACGTGTTTCTTAGCAACAGATTTGATCCGTAATGTTAATTAATCTGTCAGCCAAAAATACACTTCTTTTAGGAAGACTGTAAAAATTTGTTTTAACATGCTTGTGTCTAAGTAGGTTCATGATCTACATTGAGGTCTGGAGTGATTACTTTAAAAACTTTAAAATTTTTAAGTTTGCATGAGATAAAGCTTAATAAATGGAGTTTTGTTATGTTGTATAGTTTTGCTCTAAATAAGGGACGGGTGTTTGACAACTGAATTTATCTGTTGAGTCCTAATCTTTAAAGGTCAACGGACCTTCCTAAATAGTTGGTACTAAAGCCTGAGGTGGGCCTGGGGATATGCCCTGCTTCTCTATGTTACATACCAGGAAAACTAGGTGCAGGACTTGAAGAGTTTTTACTAAACGCATTTTTCTAAAAATGTACATGTTTTATCTAAAACTTAAAAAACAAGGGCTTGTAATATAGAGACCCTCAAATATTCTAATGGTGGGGGAAGACATTAGCAGTAGGAGATGGCATGAAGTATCAGGAATTAAGAGGTCCGACATTCCCCTGACACAATAAAGGCTGCTTTAAGGGCCATCAGATTTATTCTTTCCATTTTCAGTGATCTTGGGAATAGAATGGGCTCTTTAAAAATCTTGAAGATTAAGAGAATGCTTAGCAAAAATAGGCTTCCTGTAGGAAATGCCTATTTCAGCTAATTCTCATATTGAAGTCTGCTTTATTTTTTTCCCAAAATTGTGGTTACTGGGTTTAAGCCTGCATAGTGAGCTGATGATCTCTACAGAGTGGAGAGTCTAGAGAATTTATTTTACATTTGTATGGCAAGAGGTGACTATTCTCTAATATTGTGAGTGTAATTTTCCTTGATATGAAAAAATATGAAGTTTTTTTCATTTAACAACAAAGTATTTTCCAGTAGTTTGTGAAA
>PVLC010004005.1:0-89823 GCA_004027655.1 Graphiurus murinus | reverse complement strand
ATGAAGCAAGGCTTCTAAGCCTGGAATTTAGGATTCACCAGGTTATATTTTCAGACTTTTGTCTCTTTAGTTGGAATAAACTATTTGTAATTTATAAAATATTCCTATTACTTTTTCAAGTTATTTATTATTTCCTTATTTTTGTGTGCTCACTTGTGATTTGCAAAACCTCCAAGTAAGCCTTGGAATCTTTAAATACGCAAGCTTCCCTTTCCTTCATTTTATTGTAAGCGGATAGTTGATTATTTGACCTATAAAAATAACAATTTCATATATCCCAACTAATGTATCTTTTTTGTTTCCTTTAGTCATAGTTACTACCATTTTCTTAGAATTTTTTCCTGTGTCTTGTTCATACCTCTTCATAATATTATTGATGTGCTTGTGTGATGTAATGTCTCTTATCAAGAAGAAATTTCAAAAGACAGGTTATTCTATAACCAATATGGAAAGAACTTGGTAACTGGTAATTTTTAAAGGAAATATGCACTGTATAATAAATCAGTATAAACATAATGAACCAATACAAACATAATTTAGAGAGATTTTTGTTATAATTAATGTATTCTAGAAATTAATGGATTTCATTCTGACATTTCTATTCATGCATATATCATGCATTGATCATGTCTACTCTCTGTTCTGTGCTATTTTTCCCCTCTCTTTTCCCTCCTTCCCTAACTCTCTTCCCCTTTTCTCATAGTTTCTCTTCTACTTTCAGGTCATCCATTCTCTCCCCTCCCTTCCCTCAGTTTTCACATAGAGAAAACATGCAACACATCTTTCTGTGCCTGGCTTATTTCACTTAACATGGTATCCTCCACTTCTTTCCATTGTCCTGCAAATGACACAATTTCATTCTTTAAAGCTGAATACTACTATATTGTACATATATACCATATTTTCTTTATCCATATTTTCTTCGTCTATTGAGATGCACATAGGCTACTTATCTTGGTTATTGTGAATCGTGACACAATAAACATGAGTATGCAGGTAACTTTTTTGTATGCTGATTTTATTTCCTTTGGATAAATGTTGAGGAGTCAGGAACACCTACTGTATTCCATGTTGGCTGTACTAATTTACATTCTCATCAGGAGTATAAATGTTCCTTTCCCCCTCCACATCCTTAGTTTGTTTTGTTAGTAGTTAGCCATTCTGACTAGGGTGAAGTGGAATCTCAATGTAGTTTTGACTTGAATTTCCCTGATAGCTAAAGATATTGATCACTTTTTAATATATTTATTGGCCACTTTTACTTCTTTTGAGAGTGTCTGTTCAGATCATTTGCTCATTTACTTATTCTTTTGTTGTGATTTTTTTTTTTTTTTTTGCATAACATTATTAGGTCTTCCCCCCCTCCCCTCGCCATAACCCCCATAACTTTCCTTTCCCACTCCTCCCTTCTCTCATCCCTTTCCACTTATTATGCTGGTCTCCTATGTTCTTGAGGTCTCTTTTATTTCTTTTCCTTTTTCTCTGTAGCTTCCACATATGAGAGAAAACATGTGAGCCTTGATTTTTCTGAGTCTGGCTTATCTCAGTACGATGTTCCTGCAAGTGGCATAATTTTGTTCTTCTTTATGGCAAAGTAACTATACATTGTATGTATATATCATATTTTCTTTATTCATCTTTTGATGAATGCCTAGGCTGGTTCCATAACTTGCCTATTGTGAATTGTACTGCTCTACACATGCTTATTCATGCATCACTATAGTATTTTGACTTTAATTCTTTTGGAAAGATACCAAGGAGTGGTATATCTGGGTCGTTTAGTAGTTCTAGTCTTTTGAGGAAACTTCAGGCTGATCTCCATAGTGTTTGTACTAATTTACAATCCCACCAACAGTGTGTAAGTATCCTTTCCCCCCACAACCTTGCCAGCATTTTTTATTATTTATATTTTGAGTGTCATTTTTACTGGAGAGAGAGAGAAATTCAGTGCAGTT
Source organism: Graphiurus murinus (assembly GCA_004027655.1). Taxonomy (NCBI): domain Eukaryota; kingdom Metazoa; phylum Chordata; class Mammalia; order Rodentia; family Gliridae; genus Graphiurus; species Graphiurus murinus. Next base: position 87,868 of record PVLC010004005.1, on the reverse strand, counting down.
TTGATTTACATTTCCCTGATTGCTGAAGATGTTGAACGTTTTTTTAAATAAGTTATTGGCCATTTGTATTTTTTTTTTTTTTTTGAGAAATGTCTGCTTAGTTCAGTTTTACATTTATTGATTGAGTCATTTGAGGTTTTTTGGGTGTTAGTCTTTTTGAGTTCCTTATATTCTGGATATTAATCCTCTGTCAGAAGCAAAGCTTTTTTTCCTTATTCTGTGCACCCTCTATGCTCTTGTTTTCTTTGCTGTGCAGAAGCTTTTTAATTTGATGACACCCTGTTTATTAATTTTTTATTTCCTAAGTTTTAGGGGTCTTCTCTTCAGTCTGTTTATTGTTTCCTTTGCTGTGCAGAAGCTTTTTAACTTGTAATCTGATTTATCAATTCTTATCTTTTTTTTCCCCAGGCTACTAGAGTCCTGCTTAGGATATTGTTGCTGGTAACAGTAACTTTGTTTCCCCTGTTTTCCTCTAGTAGTTTCAGACTTTTGAGTCTTACATTGATGTTTTTGGGTGAGAGATAGGAGTCTAGTTTAAATTTTCTACATGTGGATACCTAATTTTTTCAGCGCCATTTGTTAAAGAGGCTGTCTTTTTTTCAACGTATATTTTTGTGTTCTTTGTCAAGAATCCGTTGATTGTATATCCATGGGTTTATTTCTGTGTCCTCAATTCTATTCCATTTGTCTACATACCTATTTTTGTTCAGGACTGCTTTGAGCTAATCAAGATCTTGTGTTTCCGTATAAATTTTAGGACTTTTTTCTAGTTCTGTAAAGAATGTCATTGGAATTTTGATAGGGGTTGCATTGAATCTTTAGATTGCTTTCAGTATTATGGCTATTTTAACAATATTAATTTTCCCAATCCATGCACATAGGAGGTGTTTCAGTCTTCTAGTGTCACCTCCTTGATTAGTTTAGGTATTTTTTTTAGGCTTTTGTGAGTGGGTTTGCTTTCTTGGTTTATTTTGCAATGAGTTAATTATTGCTGTATAGAAAAGATACTAGTTTTTGTATGTTGATTTTATATCCTGCTACTTTGCTGAATCTGTGATTATGGCAGAAACACACACAGGCACGCACGCACGCGCGCACGCCAGCAAACCTGTTGAAATTCTCCTGTTATAACCAGAAAGTATTGCCTTTAGAGCTACTCCAACTGAAGGTGGCCACAAGCACCCTAGAATGCAGAGCTCTATAGCAGTGTTTTTTTCTTCTTCTTTTTCTTCTTCTCCTCCTCCTCCTCCTCCTCCTCCTCCTCCTCCTCCTCCTCCTTTTTCTTCTTCTGTCATACTGCCTAATGTGTGCTTGATTACCATGCATAGCTTTTGGTTTAATATCCTATTTCCACTGCTTTTTTTCTGTTTCTCCCATGTTCATCTTGAGGTCACATTCTCTATGTTTACCTTTTATGAACTGTTCCTCAAACCAGTTCTGTATTTCCTAAAATACATGTCATTCCTCATGGATTCCAGAATAGAATGCTCCTTTACCCCACAAGTCAAAGGAATCTGAAAACAAGTAGAAATAGCATACATCTAACAAAACACACTTTAAGCCAGAATCAGAACATACAAAAAGGTTACTACATATTCATCAAGAAGATATAATGATTATAAATATATATGCACTGAATGTCATAGCACCCAATTTTATAAAACAGACACTACTGGACATTAAGGTAGAGATAGACCCCTTGCAGAAATAATGAATGACTTCAGTACTCCATGCTTCCAACAAATAGATCATCTAGACAGAAATCAACAGAGCAACATCAAGAGTTGAATTACACTATAGATCAAATGAACTTAACAGACTTCTACAGAACATTTCATTCAACAGCTACAGAATACACATTCTTTTCTTCAGCATAATGAACTTTTGAAATCTGAACTTTGATCTCTATTTAAAGTGTCTGAGGTTTTCCCATTATTGATTTTCTTACTGTAAGTAATACTAACTTTCTTTTACTGATAAAAGAAAATGTACTAATTATTCAGTTTTTCATATTGTCCTTTTTAAATATTTAACAGACATAATAAATGTTAACAGTGTACAGAGGCACCAAAGCAGATTTTGTAGAGATGAAAAAGAAGTAAAGACATAATAACTGTCTTTTGGCACCTAAAATTTATCATTGAGATAAAATATACATACTTGAAATGAGTAAAAGATTGTATGTGGTCAGGTATCAAAAGTCTTATATTAATTTAGGAAAATTAACAGTAGAGTGTGATTACTTAGAAAAGTAGAAAAAGTAGACATTTAGGACAAGCTTGTTAAAAGTATAGAATTCGATGTGGTGGGAAGGCATCATCTGCTCTGCATATCCAGCCTTGTTGCCAAATGGTTTCTCAAATGCACTTTAATACTTCCATACCTTTGCAGTTCTTTTTGTTTGTGGAATTCTCCTTGTTTTTCAGCCTGGTAATTTCCTTTCAAAACTGTTCACATATCCTCTCCTCTGTGAAGTCTTCTCTGAATTTTCTGGCCAGAGTTAGCTGTTTTTCTTTTTCCTCCAGTAGCTACATGTGTGATGATGATGTTTATGATGATGTTGGTGATGGTGTTGGTGTGCGTATGTGTGTTTAGAGTCATTATCACTTGACATCATTTATTTACTTGTCTGTGCTATAAATTTGTGAGCTCTGTGAACATTGACTATGCCTTATTTTTCTTTGAGTTACTACACCTGCTATGCTGATTTTGCATATTGGAATGGTTGGTGAATATTCTTTGCATGATATGAATGGATGGATGGATAAAAAGAAGGAATTAGCCTCTAATACATTTGATAGTATTGGTAGAGTCTGCCTAGAGGAAACTTGGGTGGTAAGGATTCTTAATCCTTTGAGAGTATAATGTTGTTGTGGAGGGGATATTGGGGATTGAACCCAGGGGAATTCAACATCTTTACTACACTACTAGTCTTTTAATTTTTTGTTTAGAAACAGTCTCAATAGGTTGCTGAGAGTCTTGCTACATTGCTGAGGCTGTCCTTGAACCTACGATTCTCCTGTTTCATCCTCCCAAGTACTGGGATTACAGGTGTGCACCACCATACCCAGCAGAGAGTATTTAATATATCTGTATTTGGATATAAGTTTGAGTAGGGAAAGTAGGACTGTTGGCAATGGAATAATGAAGCTATAAATAAAATGTCCAAGATTGGTCTTTAAAGCTCCCATTTTTCAAACATTCTGTGCTTTTGTGTTTTGTAGTGCGTCTACTTCTCATTCAGAGAATTCAGAACATACAAAATCAGCTTCTGTTGTATCATCAGATTCCATTTCAACTTCTGCAGACAACTTTTCTCCTGATTTGAGGGTATGTATACTATTTTAAAGTTATGAAACTCTGTTAGTAGTTGTGGCCAACACTATCAGTGTAACCTTTTATTAAACAGGAAATGTTGATGGAGTATTCTCAAAGACCTCAGTCTTCATAAAATATCCCAAATCAGGTCAGCAAATTCAGTATGCTTAGTTATTTATAAAAGAAAAATGTGTATTTCATTCCTAAGGTTCATACTTTTAAGTTCTTTGCCAAAAGGTAATTGATGAATAGCTTTGTATTAGAAAAAGATTTTCATAGTTATTCTTAGAATAATGGCCAGTAATAGCTAACATTTATTGAGTACTTACTATGTGCCAAGCAAGCACTGTGCCAAGTACTGGATGTGAATTATTTCTTGTAATACTTCCACTAATTTTGTCACCATTCTACAGATGATAGTAACTCAATAGAGAGATTAAGTAATGTGTCCAAAGTCTCATAGTTAATAAATTCTATTGCCAGTGTTCAAGCCCATGTAGTCTAATTCTGAAGCTAAGTTCCTTAAACATTTTGTGATAGACCCTCCATATTTCATTATTGTATGTAAGTATAAATAAACACAACAGTGATACATTGTAGCACTTTGTGTACTTATGGATTCATCTGCATTTCTACAACCACTTGCTTATGAATGATGTAGAAAATAAATATCATATATGATGTTAGCCCTTTACCCTTGCTTCAAAATCTTTTGTTGTTGTTGTTAGAACAATAAACATTTATTTTCATCATATGGAAGTTGGGAAGTCCAAGATCAAGTGCTGCCAGACCTAGTGGCTGGTGAGGATATGTCTTCTGGTTTGTCTTCTCCGTGTATCCTCACACCAGAGGGCACCATTTGGGTGCTCCAATCAAGCGGTTCCTTTCTTAATGGTTATACTTACACAATTAGTGAAGTCATTTACTGTTGAGCGTATATTTAGAATACATCTTTTTCATTTTCAAAACAATTAGTTCAACAAATGTAAAAAGGCAGGTTAGGAACATCTGTAAAAGTTTGTACATATTTGTTATTACCTTTTGTGAAATTTCATGAAAGACTAGGTATAACATGACTTTGAACATTACTAAAAATTGTAAGGAATTATCTTCATACTCTCGACATATGTTGTGCTAATTATGATGGCTGCATGATATCATTAGCAATTATCTTGAAACATGACATGTATTTAGGGCAGGGTTAATTGGTAACAATATTGAATATAAATCCATTGTTTCCTCTCCTTAATTTACTGCTTAAAAATACATATTTTATGTATGCATCTAACTTTTGTGTATTTGTTACATGAATTAAAATTTAGTTAGGGTAGGGCCTATAGGTTTCTTTAAAATTTTGAAATATATTAGCCTTCTTCTGATCTGATTTTATTAGAAACATTGTTTCTTCATGTTGTAACTGATAAGGAACTCATACTAGAAATGAAGAAAAGTTACCTTTTCTATTTTTTCTGTGGTTAAATTATTGATATTGTATTCTACCCTGTATTTCCTGTTTTAAAATATTTTAAAACATTTGTGTATTCTCTCAGGGTTGCTTTAGACTACTTATCTAGATACACAGTGAACTGTCGTATATTGCAGGATGCTATAAGTAGATGGATGAAAGAAGCTTCCATTGTCAACCTTTCTGCTTGTAGACCCCTTCATTTCCTCAGGACCCCATATGTACCATAAATAGTGACTGGCTTGCATTTGGACAAAATGAGAGCCATAATGTTAATCTTTAAATAAAATACTATGCTTTATCCCTTTTTATTTTAGTTCAGTTTTAGATTTACAGAAGTGCAAAGTGTTAGTACAGAGTTCCCATAGATTTCCCATATATCTAATTATAACATTCCCATTTATTTTCCATATATCTAATTATAATCTTAACATCTTACATAAATATGGTACCTATGTTGCACATAATGAGCCAGTATTGATATACTGTTATTTACTGAAGTCTATAGTTTATTCAGATACCCTTATTCTTTATCTAATGTCCTCTTTGTTCTTGGATTCCCTCCCTACCACATTACATTTAGTAGTTATGCTTCCTTAGACTTCTCTTAGCTGTGACAATTTTTCATACTTTTCATATTTTTTGATGATTGTCAGTTTTGAAAAGTAACAGGTATTTTGTAGAATGTCAGGTGTTTTACTCATTATAAAGTGGGGAGAAAGAACAGAGGTAAAGTGCCATTTTCATTGCATCAAGTTTACGTGCTATCAGTATGATTTATCATTGTTGATGTTAACCTTTATCACTTGGTTGAGATAGTATTCGATTTATTCATGTAACATACTCCCTTCCCCCTGTACTATTTACTCTTTGGAAAAAATTTCCTATACACAGGTCACCCTTAAGAAATTGTGTTCTCTTGCCTCCAGGGTGGAACATGTACATACATTTTTAGAATCTTCTGTATGGAAACTTGTTTTTTCACCCTCATTTATTGAGTTAATCACTTATTTCATGATGGACTTGTGGATATTGATGTGATACTTTTTGTTACAATGTAAAACTACTTCCTTGCTCAACTGTTTCAACTTCACATTGGGAGCTCTTTCAATGAAATCTTGTTTCCTTTTGACACACTCCTGTCACTGTGATGTTTATTTGAGCACTTTTTTACTTTCTAGCACTATACAATGAATAGCATTATATTTCCTGCTTCAGTTATAGAATCATCATCCATTTTTTCAAGTAATGAATGTTATTTTCTTTTTCTGGATGATGGCATTAGAATTCAAGAGACTTTAGTATGTATAACTTTAGCAATCAAAAAAAAAAAAATAGTAGTTTTCAATACCCAGCACCAGAAAAAAAAAAAAAAAACTTGGAAGGTATTTACAAAAGAAAAATTGTGCTTTTTGGAAAATTATAACTATAAGCCACTTCAGGGCAGACACGCCCTTAGAGCCTACTGTATCCTTAGAACCCAATATCTGGAATGTAGAAGGTACTCAGAAAATATTGTTGACTTAGTTGGTGGAAGAAAATAAGGAATACCAAGTAATTTTCCTCTTACCAAATATCATCTTCCTCTCTCTTTCTTTCACTTTCTTGGTGGTGCTGGGGATTGAACCCAGGGATGTTCTACCTCAGAACTACACTCCAGCCCTATTTTATTCTTTATTTTGAAACAGGGTCTCACCAGGTTGCTGAGGGTATCACTTACTTGCTGAGACTGGCCATGAACCTGTGATCCTCCTGTCTCAGCTTCTCAAGTACTGGAATTACAGGTATCTGCACCTATGTCCTACTATCATCTCTTAATGCTTATTTCTTTCCCCTTTACTTTCCATTCCTCAGTGTTTTGAGTTATTATGTCTCATAGGTTTGCCTTTCTCTAATTCAGTTAACATACTGCTGTAAGGCTAATCTTCTGACATCAATTTCATAATGGCATACCCCTGCTTAAAAAACCCTCAAGGGAATCCTGTTGTTATAAAGTGCAAGTTTCCATGCTTTATGTTTAGGGTTTGTCACATATTCTCCTGTTAATGGTTATCAGAAGCTAACTTCCTAAACATAATCTACCCTTACAGATAGGCATTTTTCTTATAGTCCCTTACACATAATATGCTCATTCCCACTTCTATTAATGCTGGCTCATGCATCTGGAATGTACTTCCTTCTGCTTTTAGTGAAATGAATTACAGTCAGCCTATAATTACAGCCCCATTTCTGACCATTCCTACTCATTATGATTTTTTTTTCAATGGGAGATATTTAGAAATTAAAAAATTAGGAACAGAACAATGTTGAAAAATTTTTAAAAAGATTATATGAGGCAAATTTGGAAAATGACTGGAAGCTGTCAATAATTCATCTTCATGAAAGTACCAAAAATATTGAAAAGATTCATATTTGTCTCATTATTTCCATCCTTTGTGGGGAAAGGACTTCAATCCAAACTCTTACTACTTTCCATTTCTCTCCAAAATAACCATTAACTCTCTCTTGTAAAATTTATATCTTTTATATCATTTGGAGCTTTTAAAAAATTAAAACAGTAATAAAATATTAGAAACAAATCTGTGGAAAGTAGAAGTGTAGGATTAAGGAAAAAAATAAAAATCACCAGTACTAATACCTGGGAATAATTACTCTTGGTATTTGATACACAGAAATTCTTTTCCTTAGCAATTTCTACTGAGAACTTTTATGGGAACAAGGTGGAGTATCAAAGTAAAATCTCCTCAACTCTACTCACCACAAACTTGATGGTAGTAATTGGCCAGTCTAGTAGATAAGTAGGGTCTTGCCTCCTGTGCTCTTTTGTAAGCTATAGAATGTTTCTTTGGTTTGGTATGTAATTCTTTTGATGTGATTTGTAGATAGCATTAATCTCCTTAAAAGTAAAAACTCTGAATGTGTTAAGAGGTTTAGTAAAAAGTGCCAATTATAAAAGAAATGTAGAGATTATTTAAAAACGTTAAAGTATGAGAAAACAATAAGCATCTATCTGCTCTACTCATAATGCAACAAAAATAGCATTGTCTCTTTTCAGTTGACAGCAGGGAGGTAAGGAAAAGTTCCTGTGTGTAAAGGATATTTAATTAGATGAAATACTAACATAATACTATTTCTGGAAATGACAATGAAGTGTTTCAGACTTCAAGGCTAAGCACAGCAAAAGTGCTACTGATATAACTTCTATTATAAGCCATGGATAGTTCCATATAATAATCTTTATATATACAGGAAAAGCAATAAAGGACATTTAACACAATCCAACATCTATTTCATGTTTTTAAAACTTGGGAATAGGAGAACTTATGTGAGCATTGTGCTTTATATTAAAATAGTACTAGAAGCATTCCCAGAAACAAACAAGACCAACATACCTATTGTCATGCTTGTGCTTTTGCATTATAAGTACTGTCTGATGCAATTAAATAAACATATAAAAGACATTGAAAACAAAGAAACCAAATAAGTATTATTTTACCTGGAAATGATGAAAATTAAAAATTCAGGCCACTGATGAATGCTACTCCCCCTCCCCCTGCAGTTGGATAGATAGGCCTAATACATAGAAGCACAGCTTTATCTGGGTAGAAACCTACCAGCTGGAACCTTTCCAGGAACCAGGACCAGGGGAAGGAAAACTTAAATTATAATTGGTAAATTGCTAAAGGCTCAGTGTAGACAAATCTTAGTTAAAACTCTAGGGTTGTTTAATTTTAGGGAAGCCCTCATACTTTTGTGATCTTTAAGAGCTCCAGCAGGTTCTCACAGTGAAGACTGAGAAAATTCTCTCCTGCTTTCTTCAGGGAGAGAGAAAAAGCAGTCACTTTGAGATATACCCATGTTCTTTTTAATAGGACCTGGTCTCAAGGGAAGCTATTGTACTGGAACCTAACCTGCTAGGATTTTGTTAGAGCCTAACTACTGAGGAAGGGAAATGCTCAAGTCCAGGTTTTCTCTGACCCTTATGAGGAAAGAGAATTGCAAACTTCAGCACCCTCTAAGCTATCCTATCCTACCTGTCCAAGGGGAATGGGATGGACAATGGAGCATTACTTATGAATGTCAGCCCAGAGGTGTAAGTTCACCAAAAGTTTGTAGACTATAGAACTTAGCCATAGGACTATAGATGGTATTTCCTATGCCCCTTACCCTCATCCTGCTACCACATTGCTAATGGCCAATTTACCTCAGTTCTTTTTACCGAGTATATCATGACTGACTTCAAACAAAAAAATTACAGGGCATACTAAAATGCACGATTTATATATAAGTATTAATAGCTTTTTATTATAAAAAGTTATATTAGGAAGGAAAATTATATTTATAATTTATTATAATAAAAATACAAACTATCTTGGAATATTCTAGAAAAAGGCATTGCTATGGTAGGAGATGACTGCTCCATGCATGTTGCTATCTCTGAAGAGCTTGTGGGACAAGATGTGGAGGTAGAAGACAGTGATACTGATGATCCTTTCCCTATGTAGGTCTAGGCTAATGTGTGTTTCTGTCTTGTTTTCAAGAAAGTTTAAAAAGTTTAAAAAAAATCATTTTAAAATTGGGGGAAAAGTTATAGAATAAGGATATAAAGAAAACACTTTTGTACAGTTGTATGTTTGTGCATTGAGCTAAGTATTACTGTAAAAGATTTTAAAAGTTTTAAAAAAGTATATAAAGTAAAAAAATTGCATTAAGCAAAGGCTAATTTATTAAAGAAAGGAAAAATTTAAAAATAATCCTAGTGTCACCTCAGCATACACTGTAAAGTATACTAAAGGTCTAATGTCCTAGGCCTTCACATTCACTTACCAGTCACCCACTGACTCACCCAGGGCAATTTCCAGTCCTGCAGGCTCCATTTATAGTAAGTATCCTGTGTAGGTCTACCACTTTTTAAAAAGTTTTTACACCATATTTATTTACTGTGTCTTTCTTATGTTTAAATATGCTTAGATATACAAATACTTACATTGTGTTACAGTTGCCTACAGTAACAAATTTTAAAGATGTGTAGCCTAAGAGAAATAGGCTATACCATATCTCCTTGGTGTGTAGTAAGCTATACCATCTAGGTTTGTGGTAGTACACTCTATGATGTTTGCAAAGAGACAAAATTGCCTAACAACACATGTTGGGAGCGGTGAAGCTGCTGCGCCAGTTGTTTACTGCACTGAGGTAATCCCTCCAGTCGCCATCTTTAGGGCGCAGCAGCTTCACCGCTCCCAACAAACACACATCTCAGAACACATTCCTGTTATTAAGCAATATATGACTGTATGCTTTTAAGGTTCCTCCACATAGTTTCCTCTCTTGATAGTTTATATCTTATTGGTAAATTGTATTTCTTTGTATGGATGTATCACAGTTCTTTGTATGGATGTATTTACCTACATTTTGCCTGTTTCCAACTATTGGCAATTTTACTGTTTTTATTTAAGATTAAAATCTGAGTTTTTTCTTGGTCATAGGGGTGCTCATTTACCCAGAGCTGCCATAACAGCCTGGGCAGCTTCAAACAACAAATTTATTCTCTCACAGTATTGGAGGCTAGAAATCCAAATATGTAGAAGGGTTGTTTTCTGCAAACCAAGAGGGCTTTGCAGGAGAATCCATCCCCTGCCTCTTTCTTAGCGCCATATGAAGGCCAGCAGTGCTTGGTGTTCCTTGGATTGTAGTCTCGGCTTCCATCTTTACATGGCATTCTCCCTGTGTCTTTTTGTAAGGACACCAGTCATACTGAATTAGGGGGTCTACCCTATTCCATGATGATCTCATCTTAACCAATTATATTTGCAGTGACCCTCTTTCCAAATAAGGCCATATTCCAAGGTACTGGCAGTTAGGATTTCAACATATCTATACTGGAGGGCCATAAAGTCATATTTTTTAGACTGTTCTTAGATACTCATCTTTTTTTTTTTTTTTTAATTGTCACCAAATCATTGATGGTTGATATAATGTCTAGTTCTTGCTATTTGTGATTTTAGCTAAAAACCAAATTGTCCTTGATTGTGTTATAAAAAGAAAGGGCTTTCCTGTGCTGGAATTTGGATGTATTTTCAAATGTGTAACCAATAAAATACATCCCAAATACCAGTCTGTGGCGCTACCCTGTTAGAATTTTTGTTTTTATGGTTTGTTTGCACATTTTGTGGTTTGTCTGTCACGTTGTTTAAAAATAAAATAAAGTAAAATTGGTGTAGACAATTTTTAGTAGAATTATCCAATGAAAAATGTTATTTTTCTTCTGTTTTAGTATATAAAGAAAATGTAGATGATAGTTTGTAGCTTTTACAGACTCATTTTTCCCTTTTAGGAAATTATTATTTAGTGTTTCCCTTTTAGTGATTATTATTTAGTGTTTTGCCAACTTCTGAAAAATTCTTTCCTGTTTTCCTACCATCTGACCATTCCATGTGAAAACTGACTCATAAGTTTGCCAGCTTCCAGATCAAGGTTTCTGAATTTCCCTTATAGTAATTTCTCTCTCTGTGTGTGTGTGTGTGTGTGTGTGTGTGTGTGTGTGTGTGTAAAAGAGAAAAGTAAAATAGGGAGATAAAAGGAGGGAGGGAACAGGAAGGTTAAAGTCACAGAAAATAGTACTGAGCAGTTTGAAAATAATTTGATGAAGATGCCATGGAAGAAAATCAGGCTTGAGGAGAGAGCAAAACCAAACATTATTTATTAGGAATTTTATAAAAATGACATATTGAATCATGTTATATAACTTATTCTACACTAAAGATATTTCCATGTGAGCACCAAAACGCCTAAGGAATCAGTTTGGCATTGCTCTCCTAACTCCCCAAACCCCTAGGAAGGTAGGTCCTTGGCATTTTAGAGTTGCTGCTTTTGTTTTGACTTCACTTTGTTTCTTCATTGAACCTGCATTTCACTCTCCTCCTGTTACTGACATCTGAGCTGAAATTCCTTTCATGTAAAAATCGAGTACTATTCATATAATTGATTCTATTTGTTTTGTAAGCCTAGATCAATTTTGATCACTTTTTTCTAATATAATAGATACCTTTTTACTTCTATTACCATAGAATAGCATCCTTATAACATTCAATTCTATGCATCTCCTTGACTGTGCTATCTGCCTCCATCAGGTCTGCAGTGATTTTTCTTTATAGAGCCGGTCAGTTTTACAATCCTTACCGTTCCCTAGTATTTTATTATAATAAAATACAAAACATACAGCAAAATTTTATAAGGACTATCACTAAATCCACCATCTGAATTATGCTGTTAACATCTTACTCTACCTGTTTTTATCTCATATTTACTATTTGTACAGCCCTCTATCCATCCATTCATCAACTTACTTTCTGATGCATTTCAAAGTAAATCACAGATATCAGTACACTCCCAGCTAAATACTTGCGCATGAAAATCATTAACTAAAGTTAAATATTATATACAGTTTTTCTTCTGGCATAAAATTATGTAAAATGAAATGCAGAAATCATGTTGTACATTCTGTGACTTTAGAATCATGCACATACTTGTGTGCATAGATCCCTATCAAGATATGAATTTTCTGTCACCACAGATTATTTCTTTCAGACTCCTTTCTCACACTGCACTTCCACTCTCATCCCTGTAGCAACCACTTTTCTGGTTTATTTTCCCCCTACAGATTAGTTTTATCTATTACAGTATGTTTCATATAACGTACTCATATAGTATGGACTTTATTACTGAAGGCTTCTTCAGTAAGTTTCAAAGTACTTACACTATTTTTTGAGGCCCTTCACTATGATACCCTAAACTATCACTCCATTTCTATTTCTTAAGCAAATGCTTGTATTTTCTCAGGAAAAAATTACCATTATTAATTTTCTCATGTACCAGATTCTTGGAATATTCCTGCTATTTCCTCACCCACAAAAATATTGAAAGAAAAAGATTTGCTGCTTTATTTTTTTAAGAATAGTCAGATGCTTTCTATTCTGTAGCTACATCTAGAATTTACTAGTTCAAGAGTCAGAGAGAGAGAGAGGGGTTGAGATTGAGATTTGTGGTTCACTATATGACATGCTATCCAAATATTAATTCCTATGTATTTTAGAGAAGAGGAATAAAGCAACATGTGAATAAGCTGAACAGGGAAAACTTCTGTTGATGTTTATGTTAAGTGAATATGTATTTTTACATTTGAATAGTATTTTGTAAATTCCTTTATGATGCAGTTATCTTATTTGTAGTTGTAAACCTAGAAGGTGGGAAATAATACTGTCATTTTTTTTAATTTGGTGCATTGTGGAAATAATACTATCTTAATAATAGAATTGGAGCTGAGTGTGGTGGCACTTGAGAGGCTGAGACATGAGGATCACAGTTTCAAGGCCAGTGGGCAGCAACTTAATGAGACCCTGTTTCAAAATAAAATAGGGCTGGGAATGTAGCTCAAAGTTAGAACAGCCCTGATTGGATTCAGCCTCCAGTACCGCCCCCCCCCCCTAAAAAAATACATATAGTTTAATCATGATGAAACAAAACTCAGGTTAGTATGGTAGTAGTGAATATGTATTTTGTTTTGGAGAATGTGTGTTTTGTTTTTTGGTTATGAAACTTGAATCTTCACCACACACCACAAATTCCTTACATAAATTTTAATTTTGGTTCCTTTTTTCACTTGGATTATAGCTTCAGGTAATTTTTTTCTTTCTTCATAAAAATAAAAACTTCTGGGTTATATTTTCCGAGACCTGGCATATATGAGAATCACTTCCTGTTGCCATTAAACACATCATAGAAGCGTTTTCCTTCTAGAACTCTGATAACATGTTATTGTCTTCTAGAATGTAGTGCTATAGATTAATCTGAAGCCAGCCTGATCTTGCTTATTTGAAGGTAATTGTCTTAACTTTTTTGCCTATATGCTTAGAGTTTGTCTTTTCATTCTTGTAGTTAAAAAAAAATTGCCAAGGTGCACCTAGATATATTTCCATTCGTTGGTTTTGTGTGGGATATAGTAAACTATTTTGATCAACAAGCTTAGAAAATCCTAACTTAAAAGCACATTCTTCAATTATTAGATTTTTACATCTACTGTTTTGTTTTTCTTTTAGTAAATGGAATTCTTTTCTTCATTCTTTATCATTTTCCCTCGTGATTTTTATTTTTGTTCTTTTTTTAAAAATTAGATCACTTTTACACTGCCTTCAACATTATGCTATTTTCTGAATAATCAATTCAATTCTTTTGTTTTTGCTATTCCATTTTAAAATTTTTTCCCAATCACTCATCATTTCACTCATTTCTCTTATTTTATTAGGTCTTTGCTAATAGCTTTCTATTCCTGTTTCGTAGGAAATAAGGCTAATTTCCTTTTGATTATGCCAAATAGCTTTCATGTATTTCTGCTCATGCCTATAGGGAGTTATTTTCAAAAGACTGCTTTTATTTTAAGATTCAGGAGGACATTCCCTTTTTCTTGCCAAATAATCTTTTTTCTGGGTCCTACTTTTCCCCTCTGTTTCATTATAGATTTGCGTAGAATCAGTATTTATCTATAATCAAAAAGGTTTGGATTGTCTTAGTTTCTCCTGTGTTCACTTGAGAGCTGTGGAGTTCCTGTTCATATCTTCATTTATAGAGTGAGTTGTTTATATATAAAACCTCTAGTATAAGCCTTTTCTGAAAATTCTTGTCATCTAGTGTAACTCTGCTGGACAAAGGTGGGATCTTGACTTGCTTTTCATCATTGCCTTGCCCTTTGAAAAGACATTCTGCTCATAGAGAGTAAAAGAAAGCCTGTGGTTCTCAACATGTGCTATTTGCATAAATTTTCTTTTTTATTACTTTACAAGGGTTTACTTAGGAACATCTTCCATGGTACCATGTATATGTCTTTGCTAGAACCACCTTCCTCTCTTCTTGTATATACATATATATCTTTTAGGTGTTACAGTTTCCTTCTGTATGTAGAAACATGGAAAGAAGAAGTCAGCACTGTATACCTGTGGAATATGGGAACTACTACCCAACTTTATAATTGGTATAATTTTTGTATTTCTGAGTACAGTGGTAGCCTGAGGGAAGAATAAAGCACTTTCCTTTTTATAATATTTCACATAAGCAGCATTTTTTTCAGTGTGCTTTGTTATTTGTATCTTGATCTAATTCTGTTGCTTTCATAATAAGAAATTTTTAGCTAACTCTGGCAATTAGTTGCTAGGTTGAATTATTAATAGACAATCCTACGTAAATCTTACGTGCCAACATTGATATAAATGCTCATTTAATTTTAAAAATAACCTTTTAGTATAATATAGTTATTATAATTTTATAGATAGAGAAAGTGAGACATAGAGAAGTTGAAAACTATTTAAGAGTACTTAGTGTAGTATGTGACACAGACAGGATTTAACTCAGGAAGTCATATTTTTACATATTGCAAGTTTTAATTATTGTCTTTTTTAAATTATTGTCATAGACCAGCTTTCCTTCCCTCCCTTCTTTCCTTTCTTTTATGACTATATAAGAGACTATGTCAAGAGCCAGGCGTGGTGGCGCATGCTTGTAATCCCAGCATTTGGGAAGCTGAGACCGGAGGATCCCGGTTCGCGGCCAGCCTCAGCTACCTAGTGAGGCACTCCGCAACTTAGTGAGACCCTGTTTCAAAATAAAGAATAAAAAATAGAGCTGGGGGTATAGCTCGGCGGTAGAATGCCCCTGAGTTCAGTCCCCAGGACCGCAAAAAAAAAAAAAGACTATGTCAAGGACTGGTAACTAGGTAGCACTTTAAGAAGATGACCTTTTAAGATGGTCTTAGAATATGGCAAATAAAATAATATGTATGTATATGTACATTGTGTTCTAGTTCTTCAAGCATTGCATTAAATTTTGAGACAAACTGTTAAAATTTTAAAAGAATGCATGTATGTAGATTGCAAATTTATTGACAGAGGTTAATTTGTTCTCTGCAGTTCTTAGTATTGGCCTTAGGTGAGCTTTGGACTTTGGCAATAATGTCTTAACACTTTTGTCAAATCTTCCTAAGCCCCTATCATGAAATAAGGAATGCCTTGATCATCAAAAAGAATTAGTTTCATCAGTTTGGGCAGCCCAGTAAAAGGGCCACTAGACATGTAGCTTTTGAGTGTCTGAAATGTGGCTGGTCTGTAATGAAATGTGCCATAAGTATAGAATATACCCCAGACATCTGAGTCTTAATATGAAGAAATAAATTTAATTAATTTATCATTAATACCTTAAAAATAATTTACATGTTGATGTGATATTATTTTGGAAATATTAAAGAATATGTATTAAAATCAATTTTGCCTTTTCTTTTTACTTTTGTAATATGGATACTAGATAATTAAAACATATATGTGGCTCATATTTCTGTTGGGTATTCAAAAATGTCTAAGATATGGCATTTCTGGGATTCTAGTAGGAAAGAAGACCAAGAACTAGTTGCAAGTAGTATAGTAAATGAGGTAGGAGCTCATGCATTCATGCATAGGACATAACGGAGTTAGTTTTGAAGGTCTGCAAAACTGTAAGGCAATAATAGTACCTTGTGTTTTTTTTTTTCCCTTTTCCTTTTTTTTTTTTTGAAGTCTGTTAAGTCTACTATTTGGAGGGAAGGAAATAAAGCACAAAAGCTAAACTTTAAAAAAAAGATAGTCTTTTTTTCTAATGGTAGTGGTTCTCAGTCTAATAAAACAAATCAAGATTGAAAAAGAAAGTCTGATTTTAGTCATAGAGGCCATTACTCTGTCTTCTCCCTGCTGGCTTATACAACCAAATGGATGGTAGCGCTATTTGTTAATTATGAATACAGAACAGTATTAGGTCTAATAAGTTCATGCTATCTGTAGTGCATCCAGATAGGGATTAATTAACATTAGGCAGTTGAATGTGTGAAACTACAGTCCACGACAAATCTTGATTGACAATATAGACTGAAGTTAGTTTACAAGTATAAGATAATCGGGAGTTGAGTAATGTGAGAAATGAGTCTAGGACAAACCCCTAAGGAACAGGGAGGATGAGGAAAAGGAACATTAAAGCCACGATCAAAGAATGGCCAGAGAGGGAGGAGTTCAGCCAGGACAGTGTGCTTTCAAGAAGCAGTAGGTATAGACGGTGTCAAGTGTGGCTAAGACAAAAATAAAGACTAAGAAATGTCTGCTGTCTTTAATAATGTGGAGGTTATTGGAGAGAGAGCAGGTTCCATAGAAGGGGTTGGATGAAGTGGCAAAGCCAGATTTCAGGAAATACATGGAAGGTGTAGAATTTGAGACAGAAATTTAGTATTTGGCAGTGAAAAGGATGGGGAGAATAGAAGGTTTTTCGCGCTGTTGGAGGATATAGGTCACATGTGACAACTTGGGGTGTGTGAGATTGTTCACTGAGTTGTGACTCCCTTAGAAAACTTCTGTTTCTGTATTTGCATTCCTGGAATACAGTGTAGCCTCCTTTGCAAAGGAAGTACTCAGTAACAGTTGTTGATCAAGATTTTAATTTAATATATTTTTCAACAAGACTCTTTATCATCATCATTTGCAAATTCTCTAAACATTAAATCTCCATAAGTGCTTAATTTAATCTGAGTTTAAATGCATTGTGGTCCTCAGCATGGCTTAAGGGAAACGATGTGGACCCTGGAGTCTACTGTAATTTAAATCCTGACTCTAGCATTTTAGCTATGTGATCTTGAACAGATGAGCTACCATGCTGGTAGCTGTTTCTTTACCTATGAAATGAGGATATAGTACCTCCTTTAGGATTTAGGGTGAAAACATGTAAAATTTTCTGTATATAAATGTAAGGTGTTCACTCATTGTACGCCCTGTGATTAATGCCTATATTAGTATATGAGCAGATTTACATGGAATAAAAATGCAAGCACTGCCTCGCACAGGGAAAAAAAAATAAATAAATATAAGGTGTTTTAATCAGGAATTAAGCACTCAATAAATGCTTTTAGAAAACGGTAACTTTACATATTACATGCCAACACTACAGTTTTATAATTCGACTTAAAGTAGCAAATGTGATGTCATTATAACTGAATAAGAGCAAGCATACTCAGTTGAAATTTGAATGAAAAACTAACCTTCGAATTTTAAAAAGTATATGTTTCTTTTCTTATCCCCCATCACCCCAACCCCTCTACCATCCAGGTCCTGAGGGAGTCTAACAAATTAGCAGAAATGGAAGAACCACCCTTGCTTCCAGGAGAAAATATTAAAGACATGGGTCTGTAATGATATTTTTTGTTTAACTTCCTCCTTTCTGACTGGGCCGACTGTACAGTACTCTTAGCATTTAGAGAATCAACTGGTTGTCAGAGATGCCTCCAGCCTTATAAGCAAGCACCCTTTCCCTGTAGTCTTCCAGCCTCTGGGTGTGTGCTGCAAGCCTAGGCCTACACCTGCTGGTGGTGTTTGTGTTTGGGATACTGGGAAAAATACAAATTGAAAATTATTCTGTTTTGTCTTTGGTTTCCTTTATTATCTTGGAACGTAGGTGGCTTTAAAAAAAACTGCTGCTGAATTCTGTGAAGGAAATTTCATTACTTTGAATTACTGCATTCAGATATTGAGTATTCTAGATAAAAATATTGAACTGTCACTTTATACAAGTAATTTTTCTTAAAACATTCACTCTTATTTGCCTCCTTCATATATATATATATATTTTTTTTTCCTCTGAATAAAACTCAAGTCATATTCATATGAAAATACTTCATCTCTATTGTAAAATAAGCATTCATATGTAGGTCCCTTTCTCTGTCCAGTCTAATACTTATAGTATGAACTGGAAATTGAAAATGAGCATCTAAACTTATTTTGTCCTCATGTAAGAGCTTTGTTGTGAAAATCTACAAGACACTCATAGTTTTTGAGAAATACAGTGGTATGTTAGTTTGAAGTAAATAGTTTTTTAGCCAAAGTGGATACCATCCTTTATTATCAATCATAATTTTAAAAAATGATTTAATAAATACTTCTTTCCTTCTGGCTAAATGTCATTTTCTTGTGTAAAAATAAGCAAGCCAAAGGGAAGAACTACCTTCTGAATTCTAAACAGGTTGTTATTAACCTCTAAATTTAGCTTCTTAGCACTTAATATGGCATTCGTCTCTCCTTATTCTTGACATGACTGAATAACCTCAGTCTTTTTCTTCCTCACTCAGTGTTATGGATACACTAAGTTCTCGATCTGCTGAATAGATATGCTGATCTTACTGAGTTAGGTGTATATTATCAGCATTTGCTATTATATAATGATAGTAATTATTGTGTACTTGCTGTCTCATTTATTTATTCTCAGAGTAATAGTCTGAGAAGGGTATTAGCTTCATTTGGTAGATGAGGAAACTAAACCATAGGGGATTACCCAGCTAATAAAGCTACATCTAGTATTATGACAGGTTTCTTTTCTCCTGTACTGAGCCTAATGCCTGTGCTGCTTCTGCTAAGATATGTGACCTTATAGGTCACCATTCTAGTCTCTTTTTTTTTTTTTTTTGCGGTACTGGGGATTGAACTCAGGGGCATTCTACCTCCGAGCTACACCCCCAGCCCTATTTTTTATTCTTTATTTTGAAACAGGGTCTCACTAAGTTGCGGAGTGCCTCACTAGGTAGCTGAGGCTGGCCGCGAACCGGGATCCTCCGGTCTCAGCCTCCCGAATGCTGGGATTACAAGCGTGCGCCACCATGCCCGGCTTCTAGTCTCTTTCATTTGTTCTTTGTTTAACATCAGTACTCCCTAGGATTTCATCCTTGACTCATTTCCCTTCTCCCTCTTATATACTCTTCATTAAAGTTGGTTATATCTGAATCAATGACCTCACATGCTACAAAATTGATTGATGACTCCAAAATTTGAATTTCCAGTCTGAACCTCTGTCCTGAGGCATGTGAACAAATGCTTCTCTGTCTTAGACTGATGCCACAGGAACCTTATGCTAGCACCTCCAAAAATAAAATCATCACCGTTAACCCCAAACTCACTCTTTCCTTATATTCCCTCTCTCACTTCACATCAGTTGTCCACTCAAGTCAGAAATCTGGTTGCCATTCTTTATTGTTATTTTTTTCTAAGCTGGTAATATTCAGCTGGTTACCAGATCTGAAGGAATCATTTCCTAAAGATTTCTTGAATTTATCACCTCTCCATCGTCTTAAACATTTGGTATAATATTTATGTATATTGAATTTCTGAAACTTACGAGAGACTTCAAATGCAAATACCATAGGCAAGTAAGTTGTTTTTAGTATTATTATTGTATTGGGCATCAAACTCAGCCTTGCACATGCTAGGCAAACGCTCTACCACTGGACTGTAGCCCTAGCCTCTCAAATGGAAATATCTAATAAAGGGAGATCTAGACTTAAGGTCCATCTTTAGAAATCATCAGCACATGTATATTAGTTGAAAATAGTGACCCAGAGAATATGGAGTGAGAAGAAAGAGGGCCAAGAACACAGCTTTGATGAATATTAACACTTTATACATAAGATCTTTTGGTACCTTTAGGCAGAATTATTGTGAAATTTAGAAGAAAATCAAATGTAGTTTAAAAATATCCTACTTTGCTTGGCGTGGTGGTGCACACCTGTTATCTCAGTACTTGGGAAGCTGAGACAGGAGGATCTCAGGTTGGAGAATAGCCTCAGCAATGTAGTGAGACTCTTAGCAACCTAGCAAGGCCCTCTTTCAAAATAAAAATAAAATAGGGGTTGGGGGTGTAGCTCAAAGATAAATACCCCTGAGTTCAATCCCCATTACCGAAGGGGAAAAAAATCTTACATTAAAACCATCTATACAGACCTGGTTATTCTGCAAAAAATTAAATTTAATAGAAAAATGTCTAAGTTTAGGATAAACTTGCATATTTCATGTAAAAAAGAGACCTTGGATTTTAAGTTGTCTTAATATAAATCTATGGTTTAAATTTTTTAAAAAAAGTTAAATCAGGCTGGGCATGGTGGCACAGGCTTGTAATCCCAGTACTTGGGAGGTTGATACAGGAGGATCAGGTTCGTGGCCAGCCTCAGTGAGACCCTGTTTCAAAATAAAGAATAAAAAATGGGACTGGAGATGTAGCTCAGAGGTATAATGTCCCTGTTCAATCCCCAGTAACTAACACACACACACACACACACACACACACACACACACACACACACTTAAATCAGTATTAGGAACATTTAACATAATGCTTTAGGAAATGATAGTCTTAGAGTATTGTGATCTGACCACATTAGGAATGGTTTGTTCCCAGACTATGGTAATTCAGCATTGAGTACAGGAGGTAGATGTTAGACTATGCTAAGCTAGTGACTTCACTTTGCCATAGGAGAAGGAGCCTGATGTCATAGAAAGAGGTTCACATTTTTAGTCAGAGGAGCTAGATTCAAGTCATAATCGTAACAATTATTGGTTCTGAAACATTAGGGCAATTTATTTCTGAGCCCTGATATCTAAAATGTATAGATAATTATATTCCAACAAATAAGGGTTCTTAAGGCTAAATGAGGTACTGAGGTTACTTTATAAACTCTAAAATGTTATGTCACCAGTGGCGGCTATATTATCATTTACTCTGGTAAGAATCCTGGTTACTAAGAACCTTCTACTTGGTATAGACTGGCTGAGCATCTTCTTTCTTCAGAGTCACTTAGACTGAGGAGAAACAACAGAGGGGACAAAACAAAGCAGAGACTGATGATGACAATAGTAACATAGGTAAAACCCTTGTACTCATAGTACTTTGAGTTTTAGAAGCATTTTCATGTATCTTATGATTTTTGAGTAAAAGAGGTCAAAAAGCATTGAAATAAGAGGTACACATCCTGTGGCATGTTATAGAGTAATTAGACATTTTTCTTGCCCAAGTAAGAAAACTCACTCTGGAAGGAATCCATAAGTATTTTGAGTACATTGAATAAAGCATTATTAATTGAGGTAAAAATTCATACAGGGAAAGAAGTACACAAAGCAAGTCTGTGTATCTTTACATAATGATGGGTTTATTTAATTTTAAAAGCTGCCCTATAAATGAAACAAGCATTGGAAACTGATTAAAAAAGAAGTAGCTCACATTTCAGCATTCCTGAGGGAACTATTTTGAAGGTTAGAAATGATCATTAAAAGATCAGTCTCATTTCAAATTCCATACAAAGCAGTCAGTCCTTCAAAGTGATGAATAAGAAATAGAAGTCAGGAAGTTAGATAATCTTATTAAACATATTTCATGACCTTAAGTTTTCCCAGAAGCCCCTTGAACAGTTCTTAGAAAATTGTTGCTCCACAAAATTGTACCTTCCTTCTTTGGAATGATAAAAATAATCCTTTATCTGCTGATTTGCTGCAATAATGGCATAGTAGGGACTTATAAATATTTTAAGATAAGAAAACCTTGTATTGGTCATTATGAACCCTGTCATTTAAAATAATATTTTCAGCTAGTAGTTGCTGAATTATCTTGCTTAATTAATTAATGCATGTTTTATAAAATAAAATGCCATGTAGATCCATCACTTATCATTTAATAAAATATTGCTTCTGATAATTTCTCTACCAAGTTGGACATCATTTGATTGGTCAGAAGTATACCCTAGTATTAATTTTTAAAGAAATTATCTTTTACATATATTTCATTTCACCTATAATATTTTCCTTAGCAATGTATTCAGATCAGGAGTTTCTGATATTATATGTATTTTTAGAGATATATTGGCAAACTGGACTGGCCAGGAAGACCAGAAGACCTGGAAAATGATCTAGAAACTGATATGAACTTCATGCCTTGATAGGTTTACTGTCCTTCCCACGATTGCCAGGACTCCTTTACTCTAATACTCCAACCATCACACCTGTTTTCCAAGAATAGTAGTCATCTTTGTTTCCTTCCTCAGGGGAAGAAATAAGACTTCACTTCTTTAGTCCTTCCCTTTTATTCTGTATCCCTTCCCCAGATTAGTGCAGGGATTAGGTTTTTGAGGTCTTTTAGAATCACTCTGCAATTTAAAGCATAAATTAGGCTAGCAATCAGAATAATTTTTTAAGATGAGGAAGGTGTTTTTAATAGTACCCAGTGTAAACTGTGAATGTTTTGCCTTTTCAGCCAAAGATGTAACTTATATATGTCCATTCACTGGTGCTGTACGAGGAACTCTGACTGTCACGAATTACAGGTTGTATTTCAAAAGCATGGAACGGGTAAGACTTAATGGATTAGATCTTTGTATGTATATGTTTGTAGCCAGGTTTGTTTACTTTTGTTTTGTTGTTTGTAGCAGGTTTGTCTTCTTTTGATCATTTATAATTAAAAGATTTCTGATTAAGATTTCTTAGCTTCTTTTGTTTTTGTTTTTGAGGTGCTCGGAATTAAACCCAGTGCCTTACAAATGTGATGCAAACACTCTACCACTGAGCTATACTCCCAAACCTTTGGTTAAAATTTCTATCTTTAATTATAATTGTAGTTATTAGTTGCTCAGTTTTGTTTTTTTCCTTCTTTTAGGACCCCCCATTTGTTTTAGATGCTTCTCTTGGTGTGATAAATAGAGTAGAAAAAATTGGCGGTGCTTCTAGTCGAGGTGAAAATTCCTATGGACTGGAAACTGTGTGCAAGGTAAATTTTATAATATGTATGTGATTTTATTTGGTTTGAACAATTATCTATTAAATAGTAGATAGAACTTATATTTGGAGTGGAGGAAGACTGATAGAACCAAACCTTTAGCAAAGTTTAGTTCTATTAGTCTAGCAGCAGGAAACTTCGGAAGAGAAAGGCAAATGGCAATGAGTTCTGGGAAGGGATAGTAAGTAAAAAATAATCACTCTCTATGATGGACATGTAACAACAGCTAATTAGGTTTTTAAAATGGGCATTCACAGGGAAGGACATATGTTGATAGTGTACATTAATCATGACTGTAAGCTTCAGATACAGTATCTCTAATCTCCAGTGCTTATATCAATTGTAGCCTTTTTTGTTGGTCTATGGTGAATACATAAGTTTATAAGCATAGGTACATTTTCTGCCCTCTGTGTTCTGTCTTCTATGAGATTGTCTTTCCTTTTATTTCTCCCAGTAAACCATTATAATTTCCCTGCTTTGAAGAGCTTATTTATTTTGACATTCAATATTCACATATCTCAATGTTTTAGAAAATAGTTGCAATTAACCTTATTTATTCATAAAATAAAAAAACAAACAAATTGATTAATTTGATTCCTAAATCTTTTTTAGGATATTAGGAACTTACGATTTGCTCATAAACCTGAGGGGCGAACAAGAAGATCCATATTTGAGAATCTAATGAAATATGCATTTCCTGTCTCTAATAATCTGGTAAAATCTTTCTTATCTTTGAAATCTGCATTATAATTATTGATGTAAACAAGTTTGACTAGGCTATCTAGAATCTCTTTATGTGCATCCCTGCTTTGACATAATAAGGTTTAATCTGATTCCTTGTCAGTTTCTTTATATATGAAATGAGGAAGCTCTCCTAGCCCATTTCCAAGGTCCATTTCAGTACTAACATTCTGTAATTATATGATCTTTCTATTGAAATTGTTTCCTTATAAGGAGCTAGATGTGGTCTTCATTAGGATTTCAAATGTCCTTTTTAGTTTGGAGCTAAGAGATAAGATTTACAGTTTGGGAGGGAACAGAGTATACTGACTTCTGCTATGTGCTATCAAGAAGTTTTGTGACAGTGTTAGACTCCCTCATATATGTTATATCATTTCACTTCCACATTAGCCATGTTTATCCCTATTTTATCAGTGAAAGCAGGATGAGGCAAGCAATTAACTCAAGGGCATAGCTACTAGGCAGTAATATTTGGAATTAACACTGGTCCTTTGACTTGTTTCAACTTTTTTTTTTTTTGGTACTGGGGATTGAACACCGAGGCAGTCTACTTCTGAGCTACACTCCCAGACCATTTTATTTTGAAACAGAGTCTCACTAAGTTGCTGAGGCTGGCCTTGAACAACTGTGATCCTCTAGTCTCAGCCTCCCAAGTATTGGGCTAGTTCCTTTAAAAAAAAAAAAAAACAGTTGTTTCTACCATTATGTCTATACAAATGTTTAATTTTTTTGCATATAGATTGAATATCAAAATGTAGCATAAATTTCATAGCAGCTTGTGCTGTCCAATTAATAATTTTATTTTATTTTTTTGGTACTGGGGATGGAACTCAGGGACGTTCTACCTTTAAGGTACACCCCAGCCCTTTTATTTTTATTTTGAAACAGGGTCTCACTAGGTTGATGAGAGTCTCACTACTTGCTGAGGCTGTCCTTGAACCTGTCATCCTCCTATCTCAGCCTCCAAAGTACTGGGATTACAAACATGTGTCACCGCGTCAAACTAATTATATCAGAAGATGCCTTTTTAAAAAATTGTAATGTTTTCATATTTAGAATTAAACTTTCAAATGCTACCAAAGATATAGGAGGGAAATGTGATCCGATGTTAGCATTTGATAAATTTTGTACATGTGTCTCTGTGCTTTCTAAACTTCAAAATATGTAAAAAAAATTTTTAAGTAGAAAACAAATACTAAAAAATTAAAAGACATGAATACAAGATATTCTTGCAGATAAGTAATGAAAACTTAACAGAATATATTCTGATTCATTACCTTTTTAAATACCTTTTTTAAACTATTAACTCTGCTTACTTTTTTGTAGCCTCTTTTTGCTTTTGAATACAAAGAAATATTCCCTGAAAATGGGTGGAAACTATATGACCCTCTTTTAGAGTATAGAAGGCAGGTATGTACTTCTTTTTGTTTCAGTTTTACTATTCTATATTCTTATCATTACAAAGAAAACCTTATGGGTAGAAATAAACACCATTTTAGGATTTTTGTTTTGTTTTTGCTTTTATTGTTAAATGAAGGTTAATCCTGATTGTTTGGCTTTGTTTTATTTTCTTTGAACTACTTTCCAGAATTATGCTAGTGATCTTACATGAATCTTATCTAAGAGTTTATAAGTATTAGTTTACTTAAGTATTTCATAGTTATAAAGATAAATATGAGATATGTATATATAAACTTTAATATTCTTATATGCCATTCAATATTATTCACTCAGATTTTTCCGAGTATCCTATAATTCTGAAGAAATGATTATTTTTTAAAATCTTTTTTTATTGGTACATTATAATCATACATCTTTGTTAGGTATATGCTGGTAGAGGCATACATGCACACATCTCTCATTTAACCCTTCCCCAATTTGCACCCTATTCCTTCCCCCATCTCTCCTTCTCTTGTTCGGTTTAGTGATTGACTTTGATATGTTTGTGAAAGTACATCATGTGCATTAGGGTGTTTCTCTCTTCCCACTACCATAACCTTCAGTTAGGTTACGTTCTTTGCTCATCAAAGGTTTCTCCTTCTTCATCTAGAGTTCCTCATATGGCCCACTTTCTCCCTAGCTTCTGCATATTATGTAGAGCATCCGATTTTTTACTTTTTGTGACTGACTAATCTCACTTAACATAATGTTTTCCATTTCCATCCTTTTCCTTGCAAATGACATGATTTTGTTCTGCTTTATAACTGAGTAAAATTCCACTGTATACATATCCCATAGTTTTGTAATCCATTCATCTGTTGATGGACATTTTGGTTGGTTCCATAGTTTGGCAATTGTGAATTGTGCAGCTATAAACATAGATACAGATGCATCGATCTGATAGTTTGGTTTCCATTCTTTTGGGTAGATACCCAGAAGTGGTATTGCTGGATCATATAGTAGGTTCATTCTCATTCCTCTGAGAATCCTCCATACTGTTTACCAAAGTGGTCTGGAAAAATAATTCTTAATAGTTCTACTGCTTATTATTTGGCTCCACAAGGAAAATTTGAAAGCTTCACACCTCCACAGAGGGCATAGTGCATCTCCTGTTTTGTCATATGCTAAGGACAGTGTTGATCAACTTTGACCAGTAACCATACTAAAAACAACACTGTGTGTTTTACATGAATTCATCACATTTCCTGTACTATTTCAATATGCAGATCAAGGCTTAACCATTTGGTAATCATCTCAGCTACTTTCTACCCTATTTTGATTCAGCTTAATTTGATAAATAGTTACAAGTGCCTGCTTACCACTTTATTGTTTCTCTCTTTTCTTTGCTGAGGCCATTTGCTTTTTAATTCTTCACCAGTATTATCCGCTTTTGAAGAAATCATCTTTCCTATTTCCTAGGTATTTTTCATGCTCCAAGAGGGATGATATTTCCTCTTTTTTCACACTGCTATATCCTCAGGATGTAGCACAGTGCCTGGCATATATAGGATAATATCTGTTGGATGAATTAATTTATGAATGAAGCTTAGGAGTGTATTCTCATAGAATGTGCTCTGTAAACATTTGTTAACTAAAATATTTCCTTCATATATTTATTTACTAAACCATGTGATGTGTGTGTGTGTGTGTGTGTGTGTGTGTGTCTGTGTGTGTATCTATCTGTGTGCCCCCCCATACATACCAGGCTTTTTCTTACATACTTTGTAAATACTAAGTCATTTGATCATAATAATTTTGTGAAGAGGTACAAATATTTCATGCATATGAGTACATTGAAGCACAGGAACATTGAGTTCCTGCCCAAGGTAACACAGCTACTAAGTTTAGAAACTAGGTGTCTGAGTCAACATTCCCATCGCTGTAATTCAAACAACTGACCAAACAACTCAGAGGAAGGTAGATTGACTTTCTCACAGTTTTTGGAGATTTCAGAGGTTCAGCCCATGTCAGGGTGGGTCTACTGAGTTCAGGGCATGGTGGTGGGAAGCGGAGAGAGGGAGATAACAAGGCTTTGTTCTCACATCATGGAAGCTGGAAGGAAGGGAGAGAGAACAAGAGGAAAGAGGGACCTTATATAATCCCAAGGCCAGCACCCCTGCTCAGGCACCCCTCCTTGACACCAAGCCATACCTCCAACACGGCTGCCTGGTTTCCATGAATGCTAGGGGAACGTTCTAAATCCAAATCATTACACTGGTATTTGAATCCAGGAAGTCTGGCTCTAGAACCATGCTACTCACTGTTAACCTGTTTTCCAGTATCAAAATCATACTTACAAAATGTTGGGATTTTGCTGCTGAGAGACTTACTTCTCTAGAGAAAACTGTCCGGAGTGGCTGTCGTAAGATTTCACCGTTAACTGGTTGATATGTGTGTTTGTGTTAATCAGAAATTGGAGGAATACAGTTTAAAAATGGTCTTTATAAGTAAGGAGGATACTGTAAGAGTAGAAGAAACAACATTCAGAATTCATGTTTATATTTAGATATATGTATACTACATTCAGAATTCATGTTTACATTTAGATATGTGTATAGTACAGGTAATTTAGAATCTAGTGAGTCTTATAATGAGTGAATTGATAATAGATTGATTTTGGTGGCCTCTTGGAGCAACGAGGATAAAAAGTCTAGGTTCTCCCTGCATTGAACTTTGTGATTAACCCCTACATATTTTAGATCTCAGAGTGCTGTTTTTTTCAGGGTAGGAATGAACTAGAATTAAATCAGATCTCAACTAGACATGAAGACTAGATTTGTGTAACTTGGGTTGTCTGGAAGACTCAGTAAGAGAGAAATGGGTGACATAAATTATGTTTGAATATGTGAGTGGGTAATTATCAGACTAATCAAATATAACAATCTACAGAATCAACAAGCTCAGTTAATCTCAAACAAGAGTAATGTAAAGAAGTTCATGTGTAACGTATCAGAGGAACAGTAGAACATCAAAAATGAAGATAAAATATTAAAAGCAGCCAAAAGAAATAGATTATTTAAAAAAAACACAGAGATAGACTGACATTATTTTTCAAAAGCAATAATGAAAATTAGAGGACTGTGTAATTTATCTTTAGTGTGTTGAAATAAAATAATTGCCAATTAAGAATTCTATATGAGTAAATATATCCTTCAAAAATGATAGTGAAATAAAAGCATTTTTAGACAGAGTATTAACTACCAGAGAAAATTCTAAAAGATACACATCAGGCAGAATAAAAGTGCCCCCAGGTAGATCAGAGATCAGAAAACAAAAACAGAGAGCATAATAAGTCCATGGCAAATGAATGAATGTTGGTTATATAAAACAATAGTAATATTTTCTGGAGTGCAATATAAAATTAAAGTATATCAATAGCACTTAATTTAGAAGAGGGATAAGCAGTTATAGAGTATATAGTCTTTTATATTATCTGGAATAGGAAAGATATTTAGTAGTAGTAGAATATGCACATGGTATAAAAGAAAGGATGAAAATTCTAATGGGCTAAAATTAATCTTAAAATTTTAGGAAAGGAATAATAAGATAAACCTAAAGAAAGCAGATGGAAATAGTAAAGAAAGCAGATTTCATGAAATAGAAAAGAGTATAAAGTAGAATCTGAAAAGATCAATAACATTGTCAGACCTCTAAAGAGACTTAAGTTTCAAAATAAAGAATAGAAAAGAAAGTATTCTTAAATGACCAATATTAAGGATAATATCTGCATAGATTCTGCAGATGTTATAGATACTATCAAGATACTATGAACAGCTTTGTCATTACATTTGAACATTTTGGTGAAATGATTAGTTGCTTAAAATTTTTTAACTTAGATGGCCGTGGTTGTACATGCCTGTAATTCCAGTTCTTGCGAGGCTGAGACAGGACTATTCCAGGTTTGAGGAAAGCCTCAGCAACCTAGTGAGATGCAGTTTTAAAAAAAAAAAAAAAAAAAAAAAAACAGCTGGGGGTACGGGAGCATATCTCAGAGGTAGAGTGACCCTGGATTCAATCCCTAGTACTACAAAAACAAAACAACAAACAAACAAAAAATTAACTTGATAAAACCATTTCAAGAAGAAATGGAAAGCCTGTAAAATCTATTGTCCATTACATAAATCCGTGATAAAAAAAATCTTCCCCCCAGAAAACCATATGACTATGACTATGACTATCAATACAAGTTCTACAGTACACTTAAGAAAGAAAGAACTCATGTAAATCTTTTAGAAAAAAAAAGTTGCCTCCCCCAGCATGTCTTAAATTAAAAATCCTTTAATGACAATGAAAAAAATTATAGGTTAATTATCCTTATAAACATACTTGGAACTTCTACATAAATGCTAATAAGTCAAACCCAGTAATATACAAGATAATACCTAATGACCAAGGTGAGTTGGTATAGTATTAGAAAGCCTGTTAATGTGATTCACTACATTAAAGATTAAAGCAGAATTCAATCTTGAGATCTGTGTTAAACTATACCATTCTTCCTATTCTTTCTTAGTATAGTACTTTACAAAGAGCCTCTATTACAATATTTAAACTACCTAAAATAGGTCATTTTTGTTTTTAACTTTCCTCATGTGCACTATGCTTTCTTCAGAATTTAAGTACAAACATATTATTAGTGCTCATTAGATTTGCTCTCCAAATTATATTATAATTAAAGTATAAAAGTCCTTCAGCCTCAACTTTTGTATTTTGATTTGAAACAATGCGTTTTGGTTACAAAACTTCTACTTATATTTGTTTCACAAAGCCAGGAAGAGTGTAACACCACCACTAAACAGACAAAGATATTTAAATAGTTTAAAATTGAGTTTGTTATAGTCATCATGTGATCAACATGTGGCAAATGAAATTTAAAATTCTTTATGTAATTATATTGTCCCATTACTTGGCAAAAATATGAAACAGAATATGAAATATGTGGAAATCAACTAAAAACAAGTAATGGCACAAGATTTATGTCAATCAAAAAATCTAATGTCAGAACAAGGTGGTTAAAGAACCAGAAAATCTAAGTGTCTTTAGAATTGTGAAACTGTGGAATCTATGTAGAAATTGCTGTCTGTTCCAACATCATTTAACATAGAACTTTGGAAAACAAACTGGAAAAAATAAAAGAACTTTGGAAAGCAGGTGAGGTAATTGTATTCAGTAAAAATAAATAATATTAATTATTAAATATTTATTAATAATAACAATTATTGTTATTTGGATACTGGGTATTAAACTCAGGGGGATTCTACCTTTGAGATCCACCCTAAGGCATTGCTAAGTTGCTGAGGCTGACCTCGATCCTGTGATCCTCTTGTTCAGCCTCCAAAGTATTGGAATTACAGGAGTGTGCCACCATGCCTGGCAAATAAACTGTTTTTATAAAGAAACAAGGGAGGAATGAAACTATGCCCATATATAAAGAGAATTAAGAGATTAGAAGTGTGGTAAAAAGACTGGTGCATTGAACTCCATATTGAATAATACATATGCTTTATGATTTTTCACTTAGATGAATTTTTTGTTTCCTCCTGAAGTTAGAAATTGAAGACACCAGTGTAGGTAGAAGACTTTGTTTATTTTTTACTGAATATCTTTTGTATGTGTTACAGAAGAAAAGGATATTTTTTTTTCCTTGTGGTTCTGAGGATTGATTGAACCCAGGGGTGTTCTACCCCTGAGCTACACCCCCAGCCCCATTTTATTTTGAAATATGGGCTTAAGCTGAAGAGGGCCTCACAGTTGCAGAAGCTGACCACAAACTTGTGATCCTCCTGTCTTTGCCTCCCAAGTACTGAGATTACAGGCATATGTCACTACACGTGGCTAAAAATGATCTCTTATAATTTAAGACTAATTATAAAGCATCAGCATTCTTTTCCCCCCTTTAAAGAAAAAAAGACATGATAATACTTATACTGTGTACAAAATTCAAAAAGTCAAAAAGAATATATGAAAAGGTAGATTTTCCTTTTGGAACACTTCTGTTTCCTTGCCATTCCAATTTCCCTCCCCTGTAGGAAATGATGTTTTTACTTTCCTATATTTCCTTCAAATATTTTTTTATGCTTATAAAGCTTGTGTATGTATGTGTGTATATTATTTTTTGAAGTATATGGTAGCATACTATGTATAATATTCTGTACTGTTTCATATTTCACTTAAAATACTTTGGAGGTTGTGCCATCTCAGAAGCAGGCTTTTTTAAAAAATTGTATATTCACAAGGTTATGCTTTTTTTCATAACCTTGTGATTTTATATTTCCTAACCTTGTGATTTTTTTATAACCTTGTGATTTTTCATAACCTTGTGATTTGAGTATATTTTCATACTCTTAACTCTAGAACGTTTAAAATACTTCATTTAAAATTTTAGCTTCAGCTCTTCTTCCTCTCGAACTGAGGCATGTGCTCTTGATTGAGTCATTCATGTCACAGTGCCTTCATGCTTTACACAGTGATAGTTGCTATTTTATGTGATTGTTGAAGGATTAATAACACACAGGAAGGCCCTTTTTAGCTATAAAAATCCAAATAAGTGTTATATTGTTATAATATAAAGCTCTGAAATCAGAGATTACAGTTGATTAGCTTTAGAGTATGACATCACTAAAATGAAAAAAATGAAAGCTACATTAATTCTATTAATATATACATAATAGAATTAAAGGAAATTAGATGACATCTTTAAAATTGGAAAAACTGTAGCCATTTAGGTTTGTAATTAGGATAGCATTTCTTTAATTTACTCTTGAGTCATGTGATGATTATCCTGAAGACCCTCAATTTGTGGATAAGGTTAAGAAAAATCAAGCAATCAGTAAAACTCTTTGTAAAGATAATGAGCACAATTTTCTACAGATATACAGGATCATAAAGTAAATGCAGTACTTAACACACTTGGAAAACACACAAATTCAGTCAAAGGAAACAAAATTTATTCTCAGAACTGATTCTCATTCCTACCTCAACTCCATCACTTACCTCAAGAATGGGACATTACTAATGGTATTGATGGTTCCTCCTGGTAGTGTGGTATTACATTAGGTTCTCAGATTTATGCTTCTCAAGAGATCTAACCGTCTTAGCTCTTACTCCATGTTTCTAAGAAACTTCAGAGACTATGCTTCTTATGGAAGCTTCCTAGAGTCCACTGATTTGTTGATTAAAACATTCTTCAATCTATATAGTACCTACTAAATACTAGTAGTTAAAATACAAGGCAGAAAGATACATCCCTGACCCCTAAAGAGTTTGTATTTGTGAATCTAAAAAGCAAAAACCAAAAAACAGATTCTCTAAAGAATAATATTTATTTTGGAATAGCAGAGCATTACCATCACAGGCAGACATTTACTAATCCAACAGTTCAAGAGGATAGTGGGGATGCAATAGGTTAAAAAGAATGGTTACTGGCCTGGTTTCTCCTAATATTTTACTTAATACTTTGTGTTATGTTTTATGTCATATATAGGGAATCCCAAATGAAAGCTGGAGAATATCGAAGATAAATGAACGATATGAACTTTGTGATACATACCCTGCTCTTTTGGTTGTGCCAGCAAATATCCCTGATGAAGAATTGAAGAGAGTAGCATCCTTCAGGTCAAGGGGCCGCATCCCAGTGAGTGTGATGCTTTGATGAGATGAGCCTTTCAGATGTTTCTGTACCCTACCTGCTGCTGAGACTAAAGAATTGGAGAATGGGTGCAGGTTAAAACAGATATGGCAGTAGAACTTTTATGGGGATAATTAGAGTCTGAGTTATTTAGTAAAATTAAAACTGTTAATTTTGAATTTAAAATTTTAAAACTGTCAAAACAATTGCATGTTTCTTAACTTGAAAAGACTTGCTATGCATTAATCACTGTTTATTTATATTACATATTATTTAATCGTGGTGATATTCTTCTCTATTAACTCCAAGAAAGAAGAAAATTACAAATATATGATGAATAAATAGAGTTAGAAAGATCAACTCAACTTATTTTAAGTATAAATCTCATAGATGTTGGGCAGTTCTACTCATACAGAAATATAACTTTAAATGTGGGGTTTACTTAATCCTGTTTTAGTGTATTTTCTCCTAGAGACAACACTTCCCAATAATCAGTGGCATTCATACATGAGTATCTGATTAAGAGTTAGATCAAGTTTCCCACATGCCAGAGTTGACTTGAAAGGTGATGATTTTTCTGGATAGCCTGAGCTTTCTTCTGGTAGCGAGGCTATCGAACCAGTTAGAAAGCAGAGCTTTAGAGAAAACTGCCTTTGAGAAGGCTTACAAACAGAGAAGCATAGAAAAGGTATTACTGTTTTCCCCCTCATTAAGGTTTTATCGTGGATTCATCCTGAAAGTCAAGCCACAATCACTCGATGTAGCCAACCCATGGTAGGAGTGAGTGGAAAGCGAAGCAAAGAAGATGAAAAATACCTTCAAGCCATTATGGATTCCAATGCCCAATCTCATAAAATCTTTATATTTGATGCCCGGCCAAGCGTTAATGCTGTTGCTAATAAGGTGAGCTTGTCTTTCAGAAATTAAGATTATAATTACAGTTTCTTGAATCAGATAGATTTGGCAGGGGCCACAGTAGAGTGAAAAGTAAAGAAGGATCATGCTCTGCAGTGGTAAAAGTCAGGCTCCAATCTTTGCTCTTATCCTTGATGGTATGATTTTGAGTTAGTTATTATAATACTGCAACTTATATATATTATAGGAGAATTAGTGTAAATAAGAAGAAAATATTAAAGGAGGAACACCACAAACTTTGGTTATGCTTCTAGACCAGTATATATGTATGTACACACAAAATGGTATAATTTTTTTCCTTTTTAAAAAAATTTAATACTTTATATTTCTATGCTAGTAAAAATTCATTTATAATACAATTTAAGGTTAATATAATATAATTTAATAATTATACCAAACTGTTATTGGATATTTAGGTTCTTTCTGTTTTTTCCTCTATTAAACTGTAAATATCCCCCCTTAAAGAAGATGAAGAAGGAGTATGGCATCCTAAATCATTAATACTGTAAACTGTAGGGCATAAAGACAACTGAGATAAGGTGTGAATGAAGACTTTAGCACAAGGCATATATTCTTCCAGTAATTGCTGCTTCTCCCTAAGATTTGTGTTGTGAAGTAGCCGGAGTGAGATTTAGGATTATTACCTAGATGAAAGGAATATTGAGAAGAAAAGGTGGTTGGGTAAAATGTTACTTACAACACCTATTACAAGTAAATGCTATGCAAATAGTTCCACTGTACTGTTTAGGGAATAATAATAAAAACTCTATTTTTTTGGTACAGATGTAATTTTACCCAACCACCTCCAAGATCACTCTATCCCAGTCAATTTCACCTTCCACCCCTCCCAAAAGTACTCTCTTCTTTTATAATAATAATTCCTTTTAACTTTATAGTATTATGACCATTGTGTGTATCTATACACTGTACTTTAACATAGTATACTCATGTATCTTTTAACTCTCTTAATCTATGGTGCTCCCCTTAGTATCTCTTACATTTTAATTTTATCTGTGGAGTTCTCAGTCTGGATTTCACTGATTACATCATGGTATGGCTTATCTTTTTTCTGTCCCTGAATTTATCAGATGAATCCAGAGGTTTATTCAGATCCTTTGGCCAAACTATAAGTGTGATACATCATGAAGCAGATGGGATGTTGGTTGCTATTAATGCTCAGTACCTAAATACATACTATTTTATATGAACTTAACTAATTTTACCTATTACTTAAGTTCATGTAAAAAAGACAGGATAAATGCTTGATTCTTCATATTCACCAGTTTTCCCAGTAATGAATTTGCTTGTTATCATCCTCTAAAGTTAACTAATTTTTTAAAGTAGTACTTTGAATTCATATATTTAAATTTGGCATTTAAAAAAAAGTCTCAACAAATATTTCTTTGAAGTAAAAAATTGTCTCTTTGGTCAGAGGAGTCTTTTGAGTGTATCCCCTAAGTTCTTTCTACAGAGCCATAGTGCCATAGTAACTGCTGTGGTTTGGATCAGTATCCCCTAAGGCTCATGTTGTGGGCCTGCTCTCCAGCCCATGGCACTACTGGGAGGTGGATCTGTTTGGGAAGGGGAACCTGATGGAAAGTCTTCAGGTAACTGGGGGGTGCTCTTGATGGGGATTGTGGGCCTTTGGACCTAGCAGCTTCCTCTTTCTCTCTCTTTCACTTTCCAGCTATGAAGTGAATGGTTTTGCTCTCCCATGTACTCCTGCCATGAGGTGCTGCCTCAGCACAGGCCTAAAAGCAGTGAGGCCAAGTTATACACTGAATCTTCCAAAACTGAGCCAAAATAAATCTTTTCTCTTTATAAATTGATTATCTCAAGTATTTGTTATAGTAACAGAAAAGTGACCAACATAGCTGACTATCTTTGCTATCTGGTATGACAGGATACCCAAATTCATCAAGGAATTGTGAATATTTTCTGCTCTAGACTTGAATAGCTGTTTCTCCAAGAAGTTCTGGTTTCTCTTAGAAGGAAACTGTATTTCAAACCACAATCTGGTGCTAAGGATGCATGTTTGGTACTTGCATGGTTCTATTCCTAGTTCTTTCCATTGGACACATAATTTGTTTTATATCTGCATTGTCACAGAATTCAGCCTTTATACACATGCTGTCCCTTCTACCCCTAATTTCTACAAGTAGCGACCTTCATCCGAACTCCTCCCCCCCTCCTCCACACATGCTTTTGTTCAGATCTTCTCCATTGCCTCTGTAATTTTGATTATGCCCTCAGCATAAAGAATTCCTGGATGATCAGAAGAATTTGTAAAGTTAGATTGCTTTTGCCCTTAAATTTACATCTACTGTAGGCCTTTTGCATTCATCCATTCTTAGAATTGACCCCTCATCTTCCTCAAACCCCCCCCTACTTTCAACTGTACTTGTGAAATTAACCTGTTGTCTTTCCTATAATTCTAGAAGAAAGCCCAAAGAAATAAGTACTAAAATTTATGACTCTTAAGGTTCAGGTTCTTATTCTCATGACTGCCATGTGCCCATTCTCTTGCATACTTACTCTCATTTACTGATAGCAGCCAGACCTTGTGGCTATTGGTGGTTTGTTCTACCTGTTAAGATTTTGGTTCAATGGGATTCTTTGTTACAAGGTTCTGTTTTAAATGATTATTGTGTCCTGTTTTACCATCTAGTTGTTCTTTTAAAAGATAGCTTTAATAAATAATTCACTTATCATATGCTGCACTTTTTTAAAGTATAGTCTTTTAATATAGCAAAGTTGTATAACTATCACTCCATAAGATTCCAGAACATTTATTGTTTTTGTGACAATTCTGTGTAGCTGCCACCAGTAATCTAAATTGTCTTGTAATTGAGTTAAATTGAAAGTCTCTACACCCTCAAACTGTCCTATTTCCTCTCTTCAAAGTAAGCCTAGTTAATAGGTATCAACTGAAACACTTAATTGTGACAATCCTGAATCCAAACTACATAGTGTCAGGAAGCCTAAACTTATATTATTCTGTAATTTGTCGTTGGTGAGTTTTGTTGCATTAAAAGGTGTTAGTTGTGCTCACCTATTTTATATAATTACAGTGACTGCTTCAGTATTTTCATAATTTGTTTCTATTAGGGCTGTAGGAAGTAAGACTTCTTGATTTAGGTAGGAGACAGGAGGATGCTTTATTCATAAAATATAAAAATAAGCCCATAAAAATGGGTTCTCCTTTCCAGGCATAGCATATTTTGAAAAACAGATTATTCTATCTTGTATAAGTAGTTTTAATTCTTTGATAGTGATGTAGATAGCATTCCATATTTTTATACTTACAAAGAATTGTTAAAATAGAATCGTCATGATTGCAAATAATTTATTTTACAAATATTGAGATTATTTATTCATTGTGGTACTGGGGATTGAACCCAGAGACACTACCTCCAGGCTCCATCCCAGCCCTATTTTATATTTATAAACAGTCTAACACTAGGTTGATGAGAGTCACTTCTTGCTGAGTCTGTCCTTAAACCTGCAATCTTCCTGTCTCAGCCTCCCAAGTATATACACACAGACGTGCACCACCACGCCTGGCTCGAAATACTGAGATTCAAATGAGGTGAAGAGGCAGGGTGATGGGGCAGCATGGGTGAACTGACATGCGGTCCCTGCACGTGGAATTTAGTAGTCTCGTGATTTCAGTAAGTATAAAAGCAAGTCTTCTGTAAGAAACATTTGGCTAGGATTTGAAGTATGGATAAGGAAAATTTAGTGCTTTAAAATGTTGAAATACCTTAATATATTTGATATTTAACGTTTTTAACATCCACATAAGGAAGAGGTAAGTGTATATTCATGTTTTATAAAGAACATAAGGTGTAATGTGGTTGTGCTAAAGTGCCTTGAGCCATCTACATTTTCCCAGGAAGGTTTTCCTAGGCACCAGTAGTATGCATCTTTTATGCTTTCAGGTACTTTCTGGAACTTTTTCATGGATGTCCATAGGTAATGGAAATGTATTTATTTATGATTTCCTGTGATTTGTGTCTTTTTCCAGGCAAAGGGTGGAGGTTATGAAAGTGAAGATGCCTATCAAAATGCAGAACTAGTTTTTCTGGATATCCACAATATTCATGTTATGAGAGAATCATTACGAAAACTTAAGGAAATTGTGTATCCCAACATTGAGGAAACTCACTGGTTGTCTAATTTGGAATCTACTCACTGGCTAGAACATATTAAAGTGGGTATATATTGCTGTTTCTCAAACAAGGACTTTAATATCTTTCTACAAAGTGAAAAGTTAACTTATTTGATAATCAGAACTACTAAACTGGGAGGAGTTGTATCTATAAGTTGCTTGCCTATAGTTCCCAGTACTTGGGAGGTTAGAAACAAAAGGAACATTAAGCTCAAGGCTAACATGGTGACTTGGACCTTTTTTCAAAATAAAAAGGGGGCCTGGCGTGGTGGCGCACGCTTGTAATCCCAGCATTCGGGAGGTTGAGACCGGAGGATCCGGGTTCGCGGCCAGCCTCAGCTACCTAGTGAGGCACTCTACAACTTAGACTCGGTTTCAAAATAAAGAATAAAAAATAGGGCTGGGGATATAGCTCGGCGGTAGAATGCCCCTGAGTTCAATTCCCGGTACCACCAAAAAAATAAATAAATAAAAATAAAAATAAAAAATAAAAAGGGTTAGGAGTATAGCTCAGTGGTAGAATGGCCTTGGGTTCAATCCCTAGTATCACACACAAAAAAGCACTATTTCTAAATCTTCATGTTTGTTGAATGAAATTTGGTTTTGTTGTACTTCTTTCCCATCCTGTCTCATTT
This sequence comes from Graphiurus murinus, assembly GCA_004027655.1. NCBI lineage: Eukaryota > Metazoa > Chordata > Mammalia > Rodentia > Gliridae > Graphiurus > Graphiurus murinus. Next base: position 48,920 of record PVLC010004005.1, on the reverse strand, counting down.
CTACCCATTCCCAGATCCTAGTTAATATTACATTTCTTTAAAAAAATTTTTTTTGAGCTGGGCGTGGTGGCGCACGCTTGTAATCCCAGCATTCGGGAGGCTGAGTCCGGAGGATCTGGGTTCGCAGCCAGCCTCAGCTACCTAGTGAGGCACTCCGCAACCTAGTGAGACTCGGTTTCAAAATAAAGAATAAAAAATAGGGCTGGGGGTATAGCTCGGAGGTAGAATGCCCCTGAGTTCAATCCCCAGTACCGCAAAAAAAAAAAAAAAAAATTTTTCTTACATGAAGTCTTCCCGATTGTATTCATTTCCATTTTCTCTGAACTCTACATTTCCTTTTTCTTTCCATTTATGTATGGAATATCCTGTCCTTCATTTATTTGCTTTTGGATATCAGTCAACGTATATTGCTACCTCATGGAGACCTAGAGTGAATAAATCATATCTTTTTCGTCACTTTGGGAACTAAGGCAGCACTACCTGTGTGAATAATTATCCATTATCCAGTAAATATTTGTTCTATGGTTTGTGAAGTTAAAACCACTGTGGTTAGAGGACTGAAGTAGAGTAGTTGAATGTAGGATATCATTTGAGTGTTAAATCACTTGGCAAGTACCATGCGAACTCTAACTTACCTGACATACTAATTTTATGTTTGAAGTACACTACTTTAATTAATATAGCTTTATATATTTCATCATATACATTTTTTCAGGTATGTCTGAATTTCAGTAATATAAATTACCAAAATATAGACTTATTAACCATCTGTATGTTAATATTATGAAATGGGAAATACAATTCTTTATGTTAGGGAGATTTTCATTCATTTTAGAATCACTAAAATTCAGACAATTGAAACCATCAACTGAACTAATGAATATATAGACTATTTTTTATTATTTTTCTCAAGAAACTTGGAAATGTGAATATAGCCATACATAATCATTTCTCAGAGGGCATGTTCATGCGGTCTATTTAATAAACTGTATGATATGCAAATATAAAATCATAAGCCTTTATTTGGAACTAACAGAAATTGTGTTTGCTTTTGAAAAATGCCAGGTCACTTCACTAACAGTAGAACATTCCCTCCAAAAGGATGGCTGTAACAAAAACAGGTTTCCCTAGGTGTAAAGACTTGTAGTTTGGCTAGACTTTCTCCTCCATCAGTCTTCAAACCCAACAAGGCTTAGCCAATCACTGTCTTTAGATCTCTACTCAAATATCACCCCTTTTCAGAGAGGGCTTTCTCCTGGCCACTGCATGTACTGCAGCAGTTCTCCCAGCACTTACTCCTTCTATCACATTGAGGAGCTTTGTCAATTGTGGACATCTGATGTGCTGTGTATTCCTTGTAAACTGCATTAAGCAGGTACTTTGTTCTATTCACTGTTATATCTCCAGCACCTAGAGCAGTGCCAGCCACACACTGGGAGACTCCATAAATGTTTATGAATGAACAAAGCTTACTACTATGAATAACTTCCTGGTCGGTTTCAACTAGCATTTTGGTCTAGTGATTCTTAAGTCTGATACATATTTGAATTATAGATTAGACTTACTTAAAATAGTGAATTAGAATCATTGGAGAAGGGGTCTAGGCACTTTTTTTTAATGCTCACAAGTGATTGATGAATAGTCAGGTTTGAGATGGCTTCAGAGTACCCTCTGCTTCCAGGATATACTCTAGTTACAACCAAAGGAAGGTTATCATGAGGTTCCAAGCATAAGTTTACTTTTATTCCAATCTCATGTGTGATACCATATACTTCCTCAAGTATATTATGATATAGTCATTGCAGAAAAGAAGCTATATTATCCATTTTGAGGGCATTTTAACTTTGTGTTTCTTTTGGTTACATCTGTTTAGTTGTTACTCAATAATTTTCAGAAAGCTTAAGTCATTTTGCAGAGTTTTCTGCTACATATCAAAGTAAGGGCTGAAATTATTTTAGATACCAGACAAATTGGTATAATAATCTAATGAGAATTTTCATGCACATTGTTATAGAAAAGTAGCTTAGTTTATGTTTGCTGTATGCTAACATACATAAAAATCTCTGGTCAAAATAATAAATGCCACAGATACAATTTTATTGCTTTGGTTTTAAATAATAGGAAGATAGGGTTTCAGCTTGTATACCAATTATTATTTAATAAATGACAATGGAACATTTGCTTCCTATAAATACGTCCTTTAAGATTTAATTCTTCTAAGAAAAATGCTACTCATGCTATTGTTTGGCGCCAAAAGTTATATATGATTTTACAAATTAATGAGGACGTTTATGAAATTTTCTAGTTTTCTTTTTTTTTTTTTTGCGGGGGTTGAACCCAGGGCCACCATATGCTAGGTACATGCTCTACTAATGATCCAAATCCCTGAAATTTTGTAGTTTTAGAAGCAAAATTTAAGGACACTTGTTTTTTCTCACCATGTTGTCATCCTTAACAAAATTATATTAGTAAGTTTTGAGAAGTATTTGTTAAAATTTTCATTAAAAAATATTTTCCAGCTTATTCTTGCAGGGGCTCTTAGGATAGCTGACAAGGTAGAGTCAGGGAAGACATCTGTGGTGGTACACTGCAGTGATGGTTGGGATCGCACAGCTCAGTTAACTTCCCTTGCCATGCTGATGTTGGATGGATACTATCGAACCATACGAGGATTTGAAGTCCTTGTGGAAAAAGAGTGGCTAAGCTTTGGACATCGATTCCAACTGGTGAGTAAAGAACCTTCACTCATGATACATCTCATGTAAAGCATGTGAAAATAATGGACCAAAATTGGTCATTTGTCTAGTGGGGTAAACTTCTCATGAAAACTTTTTTGGCTTAGAAAATATTAGGATATCTTGAATATGACTCTACAATGAGGAGCCAGGGCTAGCTATTTGTCAGATGTCTTGCCCAGTCTATTCTGTGGTATCTACCAGAAATATCAGATATCATTGATAAAAAAAATACGTATTACAAAAACAGTTTTGGCATCAAAACCCCCAGAATCTGTGGACCATACTTTTAGAATGAATCCTGCTTTGAGGACAAGAGCAGGATTGTTTATTCTTCTGTTTTGAAAGTCCTTAGAAGAGGAAAAAACTGAGAAACCATGGGCGACTACAGGTTTAGAGTAGATGTCAAGTAGTTTTGAAAGGTTTTCAAAGATTTGTGCCAATATGCTTCTTCCTGATGAGGTCCTCTTCACTGGCCAAGGTAGAAAAGAGCAAAGGGCAATGCTCTGAGTCCACTGTACAAGTAACTCTTCTTCATCAGAGGGAAGTTAAATCTGTGGGACAAAAAACCATGTTTGAAGGTCTGATTGCCCCTATTCCATTTACCAATCTTTTAGGATTTCGGTTGCCTGGCAATTTGTACATCAAAATGTATGGTAATATAAGCCAGGCATGGTGGTACATACATGTAATCCCAGTACTTGGGAGGCTGAGACGGGAAGATTGAGGGTTAGAAGCCAGCCTCAGCAACTTAGTGATACCCTGTTTCAAGAAAAAAAATAAAAAGGGCTGGAGGTATACCTTGAAGGTAGAATGCCCCTGGGTTGAATCACTGGCACCATAATAAAAAAAAAAAAAAAAAAAACCAAAACAACAGAATTTAAGTTTCTGTTTGGTAGAATTACAGAGATTTCTATTTCCTTTGCAGTGTATGCTAAAAGTTTTTCTTAAATTTTAGAAATCCTACTTCTTTTGGATAATAAAATTATTACTACTTAAAGGTAAAAAGCCCAATATAAACTCTTTTACTCTCTTTGTTTCAAGAGAGTTGGCCATGGAGATAAGAATCATGCAGACGCAGACAGATCGCCTGTTTTCCTTCAGTTTATCGACTGTGTCTGGCAAATGACAAGACAGGTAACTTGTCTGGGGTGTCCATTCTTACATATCGCCTTTAAGTTCAGAGTCAGACTTGGGATATCTGGTCACTGATTATCCTACAGTTCATGTGAAATGGAAAATTCCAAGGTTTCCAAGGGATAGAGCTGTTTGTCATGTAAATTAAGTTAAAATTTGTTATTCAGGATAAAATTAAACACTTCACAATATGATTCCATTAGCATTTCAGGAGTGGCATCGATAATAACTTGCAGGTATTCCTTTGTTATAAACAAATAATGTTAAATAATAATAGTATGTTCACTCAGAGGATTATCTATATTAGTAAGGAAGGCAAAAAACCAAAATCAGTACACTTCACTGGAGGACTACTATTTTCTTTTAATGAAATAAACAATATTTTATTGGAGCTAACAATTCCAAAGCCAAGCAGAGCCAGCAGTTGCCCTATTTATATTCATGTAGCAGTAACTAAAAACATTTCAGAATCTTGGTTTGAGGCCTGGCTCTGCTCGGCTTTGGAAAAAGGAAAGATGTTACATACTTAACCATGTTTACTATTTCTTGAAATAAAAACTGAAGTTTTTCCTTTGGAATTAATTGCCTTTGAGGTAGTGTCAGCTACACAAATCCTACTGATCCTTTTTTAAGGAATCTGGTCCAAAACAATAGGACTAACATTTGACCATTACCATATTTGATTTTAAATAACTCCACAAAAGAGTTGTAAAGCTCTTTGAAACCATGGAATTGTCGGTGGTTAAGTATATTGATTTCTAAGGTAAATACCTGGGATGAGGGGAGCACAATGTGTCTGGCTTTATTAGTTATAGACCCCCCCTTTTTATTTATTTATTTTTTTGCGGTACTGGGGATTGAACTCAGGGGCATTCTACCGCCGAGCTATACTCCCAGCCCTATTTTTTATTCTTTATTTTGAAACCGAGTCTCACTAAGTTGTAGAGTGCCTCACTGGGTAGCTGAGGCTGGCAGCGAACCCGGATCCTCTGGTCTCAGCCTCCCAAATGCTGGGATTACAAGCGTGCGCCACCACGCCCGGCTGGACCCGCCCCCCCTTTTTAAATAATATTTACCAATCTCTTGCAAAGAGTACATAATACATTTCTTCCTTAGTAATTTTGTTAGCTTTTTATATGCTATATATCTAAAGCGGTTTAAGCCTAATTTTGAGCATATTACTAAATAACAAAGTAAATTTAAATGTTTCTTTGATAAAACTTAAAATATTTAATATATTTTCTTCTTGAACATGTTAGTCATTATGCTTATTAGCAACAATTATAAGTAATTGAATACTAGCACAAAAATGTAAACAATATATTTGTCTAAATAGGACAGTTATGTTGTAATTAGCCATATTCTAAGCCTCACCTACTCCCACCCTCATCTGTATTCCCTCCTGGGATCAGGAAGCAGTGTTGAAAGTCCCTTCATATTTTAAATATGTAAAGAAAACAGAGTACTCCTCTGCTGAGGATTTTAAAAGCAACTGCAAAAATTAATGCTCTACTTTAGTTTTGTTGTGAGGAAATGCCCACTGATTAGGCTACCTTTTCAGAACTGAGCTAATGATTTTGCCAAGATGGTGAAAAACTAATCACAGGCTTAGTTCATTCTTTAGTGAGTTAGGATGCATTCTCATTTGGCTAGTAAATAAGGCTGTTGAGTTTGTAATAAACACAGAAATGGTATTTACTAAACGAAGGAATGGGGTTTGACGACATTTATTAGTTGTCTTTTTGTTATTGGCATATGCTTAATCACCTGCCTCCTTCGGCTTCACAGCCACAAAGATTACTCGTAGGGGCCTAATAAGTGCCCTTAATTGTTTAAGAAATTTACCATGCTACCCTGTCTAGAATTACTAAATTTTAGGAAATTTTAAAGTAAAGCTGTTTTTATCCCTATTCTGGTTACCTGCAGTTATGCTATTTTCCTCCACTATTAAGAGTAGGGCATTTTCTAAAAAATAAAAACCTGAAAACAATATTTTTCCTAGTCAGCAATCCAGGTATTCATGGAATTATTATTATTATTTTTTTTTTGTGGCACTAGGGATTGAACTCAGGGGCATTCTACCTCCAAGCTACACCCCCAGCCCTATATTTTATTCTTATTTTGAAACCGAGTCTCACTAAGTTGCGGAGTGCCTCACTAGGTAGCTGAGGCTGGCCGCGAACCCAGATCCTCAGGTCTCAGCCTCCCGAATGCTGGGATTACAAGCGTGCACCACCACGCCCGGCTTTCATGGAATTGTTTTTACACTCCTATGATTAGTAAAATACTACATCGAATAACTTTGAAATACTGACCTTTTTAGGTTGTATTCATTCTTTGATTACTCTCCCAAAATTATATTGTATAAAATTAGGATATCCAGCTAAGTCATTGAACTAGTTAAAGAGAGGGTGAATTTTTTTTTTTCTTTTGTATTAGAAAGATGCTGCCAAAATAAATTAAAAGGGACTCTTAATTTGATAGCTTGTTCCTTGTAAATTGTCTGCACGTCTGTATAGGATACTTTTGTGTACTGCTGACGTTTTCTGGACAAACTGTTGGTATTGTTGAATTTCTAAAAACAAAACTATTTTGTAAAATCTGAAGAAAGTCTTACTATGGTTAGGGAGGGGAAGACTACAGTTGCCAATTTTTGGAGATTAGACTTACCAGTTAACTGAGTCAAAATTCACCAGCCAACAAGTTTAGCAGATTATTCAAGCTTCTATTGCACAAAAAAAGGAGTCTCTGGGAGAAATTAATAACAGAAAATTGATAATTTCTGAACAAAAAGGCAGATAATGCCATATGCCTTAGATGTGTAGTTTTGAATGTTATGAAGATTTAATTTTAAATACTGTTATAAAGTATGTACTCAGGACAAAGATGAATATGCCAAAACCAAAAGTCTTAAAAATTCATGCATATATGGTATTCAATTTGCAGTTTCCTACCGCATTTGAATTCAATGAATATTTTCTCATTACCATTTTGGACCACCTATACAGCTGTTTATTTGGAACATTTCTCTGTAACAGTGAACAGCAGAGAGGAAAGGAGGTAATATATGCGCCATGACCCCCAACCCACTTTACCCCAACTCTGTATTTGCCCTACAAAAAATGCCCCAGTTTCAACAAAGTTGTTTTTTAGTGTTATCTTTTGGTCCTATTTTGTGTTAGATACTGTTATATGATTAATGCTTTCCACGTATCTAGCCATAATCTATTTTCAAGTATCTCTGTCAGAAGGTCAAAGATGCCAGCTGAGTTCATGGGTGAGATGTAATGTCTGCTAAAGAGAACTGAGATATGTAGGATCTCAGGAACACATCAGTATTCCCATTATTCCATATAGGACAGATACCCTCCAGCAGGTGCAGAAAAGTATTATTAGTGGAAAACACACCTTTGAGTGAAAAGGCAGCTCAAATCCCAAAATATATTCTTCATATAAATAAGACTTTTTTAAATTATAAATTATAAGTTTATAAAGTAAAATATAAAAGTTATACAAGTAAATTATAAAAGTTTTTCATTACCTGTTCCCCAGAGATATCACTATTAAGTAGTTGGTATTAATTGGTGTTAAGGATTAAATTTCAAGCTTGCTTTTTTTCTTAAAATACACGTTTTAGGTATGACCATCATCATAAATTATCTTGATTAGTACCCTCCCTAAACATCAACTGCCATCCTAAAAAACTGTCATCATAGTATTCTTTAGAAAGTATACTGGGGAAGACTGCTTTCACTGAAGCCCAGCTGCTAGGTTCACATTTTGGGTATGTCACTTAATGTGTAACCTTGGTCAGGTTAATTTCTGCTTCTATATAAATAGGGATAATAGCACTTACCATACAAAATACCAAAAACTGCCATATATGCTTTCTAGATTGTATGTACTATTTATATACCATAAAAATCTCCTTTTAAAGTTTAGTTTAATGGGTTTTAGTATATCTACCAAGTTGTGCAAAACATTTAATTTCAAGATATTTTCATTACCCCAGAGAAGTCTCACATTTTTTAGTAGTCAATCCCTGTTCTCCTATCCTCCAATATCCTGGCCTAATACTAAGAAAGTAGAAATATTACTTCTTGCTTCTATGGAGTTCCTCTTCTAGACACTTGTTTTGAATGGAGCCATCCACTATGTGACCTTTGTTTATGCTCTTTCATTTAGTGTAATGTTTTCAAGGTTCATCTGTGTTGTAACATTTCTTTTTATGGCTGAATAGTCCATTATGTATGTATATGTTATTTATACATTCATTAGGTGATGGACTTTGTGAGGTTTTGTATTTTTCTGTTTCATTAAGAGTGGATTTACTGGGTCATATGGTAACTACGGTTAACTCTTTGAGAAAACTCGACTGTTTACTAGCATATTTTGATTTTAACAAAAGTAAATCTCATTACCAAAGTATCCAAGCCTACAGAACCACAAAATAGGTTTTTACAAATTCCATCTAAAGTATAAATAGCTGATGTAAATTTTTTACTTATTTTTTTCTCACAGAATCTTCCTAAAAGGACAGTGTCATTGTGGTCTTACATAAATAGCCAGCTGGAAGACTTCACTAATCCTCTTTATGGGAGTTATTCCAATCATGTCCTTTATCCAGTAGCCAGTATGCGCCATCTAGAGCTCTGGGTGGGATATTACATAAGGTGGAATCCACGCATGAAACCACAGGTACAGTTTATGATGGAAGTTTTCAATCTGCAATGCAATTCTATTAAAATGTGTTCCTTTTGAAGTAACTGGAAAAATTATCTGCATACGTAACTTTCCACTTTATTAATAGTTAAATTGTGTACTAGAAAAAGTATTACATTGGCATAGTCAATATAGATGATTTTCTCTTTTTGTTGGTGGTACTGAGGATTGAATTCAGGGGCGCTATACCCCCAGCCCTATTTTATTTCTTATTTGGAAACAGGGTCTCACTGAGTTGGGGAGGCCTTGCTAAATTGCCGAGGCTGGCCACAAACAAGCAAATGCTCCTGTCACAGCCTCCCAAGCACTGAGATTACAAGTATGTGCCACCACACCTGACAGTACAGCAGATTGCTATTCTGACATTGCTTCTATGACTTTGGACAAATCACCTCCCTCCACCCCCCTTCTGATTCTAGGAGTCTGTTTTTAATGCTTAAGAGGCTTAGGAAAGCTAAAAGCCTAACAAAATTCTGGTCCATAGTGCATATGGTTCTAGAATATTTACTACTTAGAACTTTTCAAGACAACACCTATGACTAAATGGTAAGAATCTTTTGACTGTTGGTTTTTAATTGTCATAATTATTTGTTGTATTTGTGGAAGTGCTAGTTCCAGGAGCACCTCCATGGAAGGTATTCTCTGGAAATACTTGGGGGTGCCAGAAAAGCTAGTGAAAGAATAGCAAAAGTTCTTAAACTTGACTTGAAAAGGTGGGACTGGGCCAATTGCTGAAAACATATACATTGCAACATATGGGGAATGATTCTGACCTTGGGATTGGCTAGTTGCCTAGTTGAGTAATTTTGTTTTGTTCTTATAGGAGCCTATTCACAACAGATATAAAGAACTTCTTGCTAAACGAGCAGAGCTTCAGAAAAAAGTGGAGGAACTACAGAGAGAAATTTCCAACCGATCAACCTCATCCTCAGAGAGAGCCAGCTCTCCTGCACAGTGTGTCACTCCTGTCCAGACTGTTGTATGAAAAGACATTAGATGGGGGACATCACTGTTACGAACTCTTCATTACAGTGGCAGCTTTATGAGCAGAAAACATCTTCTGTAGTTTGAACCCATCTATGAAGAGAAAAGTTCAGATGTTTTATTTATTTTAAGTCTCTCCAGGATGAGTTTTAGAACTGTAGTAGCATGGATAGCTTAAGGGAAATAACACCAGATGTAATTTACATGATGACACTAATTTTAAGTGACCCAAAGGATATTAAAATACTATCCTGTATCCATAGTGGGAACAAGTTTCTAATTTAAAAAAGAAAGCATTGTCTTAAAATCTTTGGCATCTAGTAAGATCAAAGTACAAACCACGTTAGAAATACACCTCCTTGATGAGAGAAAGCACAGATGAACAATCGTTTTCAATCCAAATCAACACTGAATTTCTGTGGCATCATGTATATTGGATGTCTATGTATGACAGGACAAAATCATTTAATACCCTTTTCTCCATCATGGGTTTTCCTTTTGGTTATAATTCGTTTACCCTGATGACCTTTCAACCTCCATTCTTAATAGAGCAAAAGGCAAAGTATTGATATTATGATGTAGTAATAGCTAAAAATTGCTGCTGACATTATTTATATACTTAATTAGGATGTAATAAATAGCTGTTCTGAAAAAGATGCCTTAGCAAATGTGCTTTGAGGAGGGTAAAGGAACAAAGAAGTAGCAATCTAAGAGTTAAAAGAATTCCATAACATTCAAGAAACATGGCAGGTATTTTAAAACTCATTATTTACCCTACTTTACTTAATGCTGATTGGCAAGTTTTAAGGAAATACTTAAAAATCTTAAAAAGATTGACTTTTTCCTGAAGTATATATATAACTTATGTAGAGAAGTATTATGGTCAAATTTTACATGAAATATTTTACTATTTCCTTTGCAAATTCTGTAATTCCACTGAATGAGTGAGTCTACCAAAGAACACATTGCATGTAAAGAATGGATCACAATCTCAATGCCAGTAAAATCTTGCTTTACTTCACCTGAGAGTTCGGTGCTGGTAAAAAACATTAAATTCCTTGGTGTCTGTTTTACTCTACATGAGAGCCATATGTAATGTACTGTAACAAAGGAGCTTCTTGTCCCTTGGTCTTTTTATTAAAAAAAAAAAAAAAGTTTCAATTGAATTTAACTCTGTCCTTGTTCAAAGTCATTTACCTTTGTTTTTTTCCCTTGCAGAAATGTAACTTGGAAATTTGAGGAGCATATGCTCCAAACAGAAATGTTCAATTTGTGCCTGGTTTTTTTTTTTTTTTTTTTTTTTTTTTTGCGGTACTGGGGATTGAACTCAGGGGCATTCTACCTCCAAGCTATACCCCCAGCCCTCTTTTTTATTCTTTATTTTGAAACAAGGGTCTCACTAAATTGTGGAGGGCCTCACTAGGTAGCTGAGGCTGGCTGCAAACCTGGATCCTCTAGTCTCAGCCTCCCAAATGCTGGGATTACAAGTGTGCGCCACCACGCCCAGCTGTGCCCGTTTTTAATCTAACACCCAAGCAAACAATTAAAAATAGAGTATTTTTTTTACTCAGTAATTCAATATTAATCTGAACCTTAGCTCTGCTCTTGTTCTCCCAATGCAGAAATAACATTTTTTTTTTTTAGCATATCCAATATTAGCAAAATTGGTACCAAATATATTTGGTCATTTTGTGAAATTTACTATAGGGTATTTAAGTGGGCAATCAATTAAACCTAAGATTTCTACCCCAAATATTTCACAAACCCAGTCTCATCTCTGTTGCACCAGTTTCCTCATATAAGCCTATATCATCTTATTATGATACAACCTAAAATAATTTTGAAGAGATCAAGAATTTAGAGCTTCTAGTCTCAGTATACTCACATCTACTTCACATTCCACTCAAAATCTAGGGAAATTTAAGTGCAAATTTGTGAAGTCTCTTAACTCTCTTCAAAACCCCAATAGTGGCTTCACTCATCTTCTGCAGGAATCTCCAATCTGGAGTGTATGTACTTGGGCAGAAGATAAACCACTGGTTTATGTGTAGAGGATAAGGCAAAAGTACTAGTACATGTACTATATATATACACACACACACATACACACAATGCATACATATATTACACTATATTATACAAACAAAACTAGTATTTCATTGACAGTTAACATTTTACAACTTTATATGTATCTATGAATACTGGCTGTGTAGGTATACCTTTTCCCTTTACGATCAGTCATACAAAATTTAGAGCAATATAATCAAATTGGAGCTCCTTACCTCCTGTGACCCAATCTCTGCTTACCCCAACTTTTGTGTACCAATTACTCTGCAATTCACTTTTCCCATGTAAACTGTACATTTCTGCCTCACTTTTCATTCTCCTATTGACCTAGATCAGCTATTCTCCCCATGACTAATTCCTGTTCTCTAGAGTTTAAGTATTATCTCTTCCTCCAGGAAGTTATCACTATGCTCCACCTGCCTGCGTGCCCATGGAGCACTGTATACCAGGTGATTATCTCAATATACTGTGTTGAATGCAGTGGTAAACAATTCAGATCTGTACCACCAGTCTGTGAACATGCATTTCTTACTCAACCTAGTACCCAGTTTAACGTATCACACAGAGAAGATACTTATATTTAAAATGTATTGCAATAAAGCTACACTATACTCGTGGACATATATTCCTATACTATACTGTATATGCCTCTACTGTAAACTCTCAGATAAGAAAACTGAAGCAGTACTTTTTCAGTTCTCACCTGAGAGAATCAAAGCTGGAGTAGTTAGTTTGAATCCTAGCTGAGGAATGGGGTGGGATTTAGCATCATTCAATCATTCTTCTAATTAGGACTTAGAGTCATTACCATTCAAATGGCACTTATGCAATTAAATGACCTGAAATTCAAACAAGGAGATAACAAAAATTTAATATTTGAAATGGTGGTTGAGACACAAGAAGTATTTACCATGTCACTAGAGTAGTTTCTCACCTTGCTTCGGTCTATGGACTCACTGTTGTCAATTCAATGACGCTGCAGACCTGCTCATCAGAAAATTGCACACACAAGCAAAAGTTTACATACAATTTCAGGAGACTCACAAATCTATTTAAGGACACTATATTAACAACTCTATAGAAACTTGAGTCAACAAGCGGCTTAACAAGGCTACTGCCCAGGTAGCCAGAACAATTCATGCTGAATGCCTAAATATAAACCCTTTACCTCCATCTCAGTCAGTTCCAGTGGAGGCTTATAAAAGGAATTCCATTAATATGTAGCTAATGTGCTCATTAGCCCTCTTAAGAGTGGCTTATATACCATAAGCTAATTCAATCTTTTTGGTTTATTTTCTCTGTAAGCATTAAAATGGCAAATAAATTAAGTATTAAATACTATATACATAATCAAGATACTAATGGCCTATTTAGAAATGCATTTTTGAGAGTTTACAATAAATAAAGTCTGTTAATAGGCAGTTAAGGAAAATTTCAGTGTTTCCTTAAAAAAGCTGGTTTATTGATTTCAGTGGCAAATTTATAAAAAGTTAACATGTCTTGATCTATTCAAAATTATATTGTACATTATTAACATGACAATTGTGTGTACAGTTCTTATTGCACTCATTCTGTACACACAAAAAAAGCAAATATTCAAGGTTTCTCAAGTTTCAAGATTTAAAAACAATTCTTTGAATAACATGATTACATACAGGTATTATTTAAAAACTGCAAGTGTGTATGTTCCACAATACCTCCCTTCTCTTTCTCATTTATTCTAAAATTTCACTTATTTCATTAAGATTTATTTGTACCATTTAAAGATGTTTTCATAACTTTCACAGGTAACGCTTAAAATGACTGATTGGATCTTAAAAAAACAAAACTATTACAGTGAATTTAAAAGCAATACAAGTGCATTTAAAATGTTTGAAATACCAGAAAAGCAAAAAAAATAAAATAAAATCCTCTTAAATATATAAATATTTAAATATAGAAAACCTCCATCAATAGTTGAAATGAAATATATTTAATAGTGTAAGGGAAAGGGGAGATGGGCACTTCATGCTAGATTTAAAAATGAGACTTTTTTTCCAGCAAATGCTGCCTATGGGATAGCCTCATATTTTGCAAATTTAAACCTAATTTTTATATATGTATACAGAAATATTTTTTAAAAAATCACACCCACAAGTCAAAGACTGGTAATTTGTTTACAAAGTGCAATATATCAGTACAGCAAATTCATCTCAAAGAAACAGTGGCTTCTCAGACTTTAAAACTCTTGGTTTCCATTTAAATGATTTAACATTTAGTTGAGCTGATTTACACAGGTAGCCTGTATAATGAAGCTTGGGCCTCCTATACCTGCTATCAATTAACTCCAACATTTGAGTATGAAACCTGGGAAGTCAATTGTCGACATCTGGGTGATGAAGTACAGATTATCTGGATAAAATTTATGACCTGGCATGAGCAGTCAGTAATCCCAATACAAATTACTGTTCTGTAATGAACTCTGTAAGGTTTGCATGTCCTTCAATAATTGAAGATTTTTCCTGCTTTTTTCTCCAGGTCTCAGTTTGGCAAAATCCTTCTTACTTGTGGTCCTTGTGACTCCAGAAGGGCTGTTGCTGTTTCCTTCTTCATCAAGAGTCTTTTTGTTACCTCTTAATTCTTTCTTTGGCTTCTCTGTCTTTTGTTTCTCCAGCTATACCAAATAACCAAGGCAGGGAAAAGAGTTTGATGAAAATATTTTCTTCTAATAACCAGTACCTTTTTAAAATAACTCTCATACTAAAGAAAACTCAAATAGTATATTCTAGGTACATATTTTTAAAGACTTCAAAAAATCTATTGCACTAGTCATTTAACACTCTTTACTTAAAATATATAATATACAAAAGAAGTAAACAACAAAGGCATTCTAAAAACTAGTCTGAGCAGGCAAAGAGGTGAGTTCCAGGTGGATGAAGAGATGTAGTGGTAATCAACTAGTATTATGAGAAGATTTATTTTTAGAATAGGGGAGCTTTATTTTTTTTAAATATGCCTTTACTGGTGCATTATAGTCTCACGTCATAATGTAAATCATGTTGACATAGGACCTAGTCCTCTCCCCTACTGCCTCCCCATCTTCCCCCTTTCCCATACTGAGTACTGAGATTGACAATGGTATTTTCACATATGTAAACAAAGCTGATGGTAGTAATTCTATTAATGAACTTCACCCCCCACCCCCTTCTCTTGAAGGCCACCTCTCTGGCTCTATTGAGGTTTCTCCTCCATTATCTGGAGTCCTTGTGGCATCCCCATTACTTACTCCCTAGTTTCTACATATTAGAGAAAATATGACCCTTCACTTAACACAATGTTCTCCAAGTCCTTTCATTTTCTTGCAAATGACATAATTTTGTTCTTCTTTATTGCTGAGTAGAGTTGGGAGCTTTATTTTGACGTTAATGAAAACTGCTGCTGTGGTGCTGGTGTTCCAATAGAGAATAAAGCCAAATGTATAAGAAACAAATTGGAACATTATACCAAAAGGAATCATTTGCTTCCATTTTTTTTAAACATGAATTTTGGCAAAAGCCCCCATTCTGAAGTTGAAAAGAACCAAGTTTGCATCCCAGCTCTACCATTTTATCAGTGAGTTGTTATGTCCTGGGGACAAGTTATTTAATTTCACTGAGGATATATACGTACTTCCCAGAAAACTTGGCCTCAGTTTCTTCATCTATGTAATAGGAACAATATACCCACTTTATAAGTCTTTCTAGAGAATTAAATGACATATTCAAAGCACTTGGCTTTAAATATCTATCATATGGCTAGATAGTAGTCATTTTATATCCAGCAGCAAGTAGCCCTGATATTTCTACTTCCAAAATATACCTCAAATCTGTCCACCTTTGCCTAACTCCAGTTACTGTCATGGCCCAGTGACAACCCCCTCTGATAAATCTAAAAGCCTAGCTAGACTTGGCCTCTCTGCTTTGACCCCATCCCCTTAATCCTAGCAGTCATAGTAATCTCTTAAATACATGAATCATTATGTTTCTGCATGAAAACCCTCAAGTGTTACTTCACCACTGCATATAGTAGATATGAAATAAATGACTGGTTTATTTAATACAATGATTAGCAAATATAATGACCTATTCATATATTTACATCTGATTTATTCCTTTGGAAATTGAGAATTTATAGGTGCATTTTACATGATTTAATTTAAATAAACTCAACTATTTAAATTTGTATCAGCTTACTTATAAAAATGTTAAATATATGCAATATCTGAAAGATGTATCTTAGATGAAATCTACTCTAATTACTTAAGAGAGTATCTCTTTGCTAACCCACTAAATGCCAATTCTTAATAAAACTATTACTTCTGGAAAGCAATAGCTCTGGATGTTTTTTTATGACACAATTGCTGTCATCAGTTAATGTATTTGAAGAAAAGTATTTTTATTTTTAGTCATTAGAAACTCTCGTGAAGGAAAACTGCGTTACCTGGGCTTGGTATTTTCGAACTTTAGTTATTTGGTTGGCTTTTGCTTCCATCCTTCCCACTAATGCCTCCAGTTCACACTCTAAGTTTTCTTTTAATTCAACGGTTGGCGACTCCTGGATAAGTTTTGCAAGCTGTTGGTGATCACTGTATACAAAGCAAAAGCAGAGTTTTGTTAAAGTTTCTTATGTCTCATGGTTAAGTCTGTTATGTCTAACCATGGGTTATTATTCTGTATTAAAAAAAAAGACTCAATTTTTTTTTAAAAAAACAGCAACAAATTTTGAAGCTATCAGTTTAAAAGTTCAAAAAGGCACCTGAGACAAATGAAAGAGTTCTTAATTTCAGAGTTAATTATTTCTCCCACAATTGCATTATATATGTAGAAAGGAAATTCTAGAGAAGGATTTGTTCTTCAAACACTCCATCCTAATCCATCCATTTAGCTAAACTTACAAAGTTCTCAAATAAGGAAACATTTAAATATTAATCTTGGTCTTCAAAATATGTAATAGTATTAGAGAAAGGCGAGATTTTACATAATAGTTATACTTTTAAAGCCCTAGTAAGCTGGCTGGTAGAAGAAGAATGTTCAATATTTGATGGACAGACAAAACTAGGATTAAGAGTCACCAGAAGGCTAACAAACAATGAGGTTTTAGAAGTAAATGTAATTTTAAAAACAAAACTAAAACTCACAAGCTCATTTGCCCAAATTCATCCTGTAAGGTCTGTAAGACTTCTGATAACTCTTCATTAATGCTGTTGGAGGAGGGAGGTGTTACTGACTTCTTACTTTTGATACTTCGTGAAGGTACTTGTTTTGCCAAAGGAACACTGTTGACTACTCGATCATTGCACAAAGCTTTACTGTGTTGTTTCATTAGATGCAAGACATGTTGAACATTGGCTACCACGGCATGGCTAGGACTGGTGGACTGAAGAGAGAAAAATAAGGGAACTGAAGGCACATCCTTTATTAATTTGCTAACCTGGGTAAAAATAAACCCCCCAAAGCCAAGGACATAAATCTATTCTACAATAAATGACTTACCATGTCCCACAGATTCAACCTCCAAAATAATTCCAATCTAACTCTTAGTCTTCACCCTTCTGTTAATCACTTGGTTTATGCATCCACCTCCTTAGCTATGGGGAAAGCATCCTAATTGGTCGTCTTGTTCTCATCTATTGTGTCTCTAACACCATAATAACACTATTAGGTATCCTCTTAAAATTTTATTCTAATCAGGTTATTTGAAGTCCTTTGATGTAAACCTACTGACTAGAAAACCCAAAGTCCTGATCATGGAAAACAGGGACTTACATCACTGAGCTACAGCTTATTCACTTCTTGGCCTCATGTCCCACTATCTTCTAATTTCTATTATGGGAAGAAATCATATTTGCAGATGATGTTTATTTTTAGCAACTTGTATGCCATTCTTTAAAACCCAGTTCAAATACATCATTTTTAAAGTCTTCCTTAACTGCCAGGTCCATTTCTCAGATCATCCATATCACTTTCTACATATCTCTATCACAGCATGTATCATAATTTCTACATAATGCTATCACTTTTTTGCGTATCTATTTTACCTACTAAATAGTGTGTTTCCAGGTTGTAGTGTTTTAGTTTATTAACTTCCCTACTGTTAAGTAATAGGAAGCGCTAATTTTAAGTTTGTCATATAAGCAACATAACAGGGAAAATCTGGTAGACTTCTCAAAATTTTTTGTTTTCAACACTAAAAAACAATCTAAGTATGTCATTTCAAGTTAGAAGTAGATGGCTGGGCTTGCTTGGTTCTATAAGCATTATTAGACAGTTTGTTAAAAATGCAGATTCTTCGGCAATACTCCAAACTCAATCAGTATGTGGTCAGAGCCTGGGAATTTGTATTTTGAAATCCTTCAGTTGATTCTGATCAGCCAGATTTGGAAACCACTGTGCTAAGCCAAGTTTATGCTCTTCTTAGTTTCTGTTAGTCATGAAATTGAATAGAGGAATATATAAAAAGGATTATACCACACATCCAAGTAGAGTTTATTCTAGGAGTACAAGGCCAGTCTAACATTTGATAACGAATCAATGCAATCACTATTTTATAAATACTCAAAGTACTATCAATTGCTTATATGTATACTTTCAGTATGCAATAGTTTTCCTAATTCTTTTGTTTCTTTTATTTTTCTGATATTTTATTAATGTAATTTTATGTCTGTTGAATCTAGTTAAAAATTTTGGTGTTTTATTTCTTTTTATCTAGTAATTCACTTTCACTACATTCTACAAAGGCTTGACCTATTATGATGTGTACTTAAAAATAAAAATTCGTTCTTCACAAAAGACTGAGAAACACTCAGCTTAATGACTGTATATTCTTAAACTTTTAAAAAATATTTCATAAAGAATACAAATTAAAATTTCAAGAGCGCCAGGCGTGGTGGCGCACACTTGTAATCCCAGCATTCGGGAGGCTGAGACCGGAGGATCCAGGTTCGCGGCCAGCCTCAGCTACCTAGTGAGGCACTCCGCAACTTAGTGAGACTCGGTTTCAAAATAAAGAATAAAAAATAGGGCTGGAGGTGTAGCTTGGAGGTAGAATGCCCCTGAGTTCAATCCCCAGTACCGCAAAAAAAAAAAAAAAAAAAAAAAAATTTCAAGAGCTCTGTTGAAAAGCCCTTTCTATGAATCTGTTCTGTTCAACCTTTGTTATTAATGACCTCAATGAGAATTACCAAAAATAGACAAATTTGATGATAACAAATATAATGGAAGAATGAAGTAGATTCTAATATGGGACAAAAATGAATCTATTGCCTACAGAGTTTCATTTGATTAAAAGTTGTTTATAAAAAAACAACTCCAGAAGTACAAAACCTACAAAGGCTAAGGCAAAGATTCAAGAAAATAACCATAGCTTCATTTGACTCTAGAATCAATGGTGGACACAATTATGCTCCTTCTGTGTGCTACTAGGCCAAATCAGCAGATGATTTGGAACACAACAACAATTCTATAATCTGCCAATCATACTGAATTTAGAAGGGTATATTCAATTTTGGAAGGAAGAGAGTGATGAAGTAGTAAAGAAACACAAAAATCACAACTATAATGACCAGGTGAAGAAAAGAAGTATTTATAACCTAGAACAGAATAAACAGATAGGATGAAAAATAAAGCTATCTTCAAATATTAAAACTTTCTGGTACTCATGTATTCGTTTTTCCCATTCATGCTTGAAAGCAGAAAAGAGGTAAAGAAGTGTATTTATGAAGTAGTCAATTTCAACACATTTTAAGGAAGAACTCCAAAATAAAGATGTCTAGAAATATAAGGGGTTGTTTGAGATGTCATGAGGTCTTAGCAGTAGTATTCAAACATGAAGTAGTTACTAGTCTAGATGCTTACAGAATAAAAATACTGGGTGGGGAATGATACAGATTGGGTCCCAAATTTGACTACCAACAGACTGGTGGCAAGAGAGCAGATTAAATCAGGGAGTGGAACCTACTTTTAGGTCTCACACCATGATTATATTAAGTCAGTTTGTGATAGAGCTTTTCCAAAATGCATGCTTTGTGATTATGATGCAGCTAGCCAATCCTTGAAAAATTCAGATTCTATGGTGAAGCAAAGATCTTGGTAAGAACATAGGCCAAAAGATGGTCTGCCATCCAGCAAAAGATTAAATGAATGGCAAAGGACAGCAATGGCATTATTTCTAAGTATTCATGCCTCACACATCCACAAAGCAGAAAAGGTGAGAAATAAATCGTTCTCTCCCCACTGTTTACTGACGTTTAAAATAAACCAACAAACAAGCAATTAAGTAAAATAAGATTTTAAAAGAGCATTTACTACCTAAGCAACTAAAATTGACATTCTAGTTGGGTAGTCAAGACACCTAAACATAACCACCGGCAATGCAAACCGTTCATGAAAAGGTAGTATAAAAAGTGTTAAGTACTTAGAAGTCACTCAGCACTTGCTGATATTTGACAAAATTATCACTTCTACATTTAAGCACTAAAAAGACATAAGATCCAAATTACGTAATGATTTCTTGGAGAATCAATCCCAGATATGACCTGGATGAGAAGACAAATAGGATGTACTACCTATTTATATCCAAATAAAAATCAATAGGCAATAGGGCTGATACTAAATAGCTAATAATACAAATATACTATTTCTTTTTCCTTGACCCTTTATCTCCAATGACACTTTGTTCAAACCAGATTTTCTGTTGTCACTTCCATTCCACATAGACTTTATCTGCTCTAAGGGGTCCTCCCTATCTCCTCCTTGCAACCCTAAATCCCATAAAACCTGTCCCCATTTCATTCTCATTCTTAGATATATAAGAATACACATGTATCCGGAGTTTAACCAACTCACCTTTCCGGCCACAAATGGCATATCACCCAAGCATAATCGGTAATGTGGTTGTGCACAGAAATAGTTCCTAGGACCTTTCTAAATGGGGGAAAAAATTATTTAATTTACATATGATAATAAAACATGTCTATTACACAACTATCCTAAGGCTTCAGCTTACTAAATCCTGGTATTATGGTCTCAAACAAGTTATTTCCTAATAATATTTACCAACATGTATCCTAGCCTAGAAAGGCTAGAAAAAAATAAAAAAGTTACATGACAAAGCAGCAGTTACAGTCTAAGTACAGAAACAGTATACAGATACTTAAAACATTTCAAAAGCAAAAGGTAACAAATGCAATACCTACTACCACTACAACTATTTGTACAATGTTCTGTAATGCATCCATAGATATTATCTAACACGGTAAAAATTTAGGAGTAAATATTACTTATCTTCACCTTGCAACTCAAGAAACTGAGAATAAAAGATTCACTGTCTAAAGAATGTAGTACCATATGGTTTGTGAAAAATAACACTAAGTAATTAGAGTTTTGACAGGTTCTATTTCCATACCTTTTCTGGTGGTTTTGACTTCTTTTTTTTAATTTTTCTTGTACTGGGAACATATGATGTTGCCTTATCTTCAAAGATAAGTTTATTTGTTTCTAGATCAGTCTGTAACTAGGGAAAATACGAGAGCTTTAAAGTTAATGATGTTGATATAGAAGCAATGATTCAAATTTGAGATCTGCCACGTAAAAGCTCTTAAAAAACAACAGTAGTATCTAAGTCTTGACCAATCTGTTAACCTTTGTTAAATAAAATGAATACCAGTCTCTTATTTTACCTAAGTCTTGACCAATCTGTTAACCTTTGTTAAATAAAATGAATACCAGTCTCTTATTTTACCTTGAACAAATGTTTTATAATTTGTCTTTTCTTAAAGCTTGGAGCCCATAGTTTCAATTGTTTATAGTTAATTGCAGTATATGTAACTCCAAACCAATAGTTTGATGTTTTCTCCTTTCAAAAACAGCATCTATCAGAGTGCCAGACTCAAAGCAGCTGGAAATCTAAATACACTTCTTTTTTCTTAAAAAAAAAAAAAAGGCTCATACACTTATGAAATTAGAAAAAAAGAACTATTTTAAATCCCAAATTTTCAGAAGTAATTTCAGCAAATATTATGGCTTTTCTTCTAGAAGCTTGATAACTGTATTAATTTAAAACAAAACCTTTGTGCCAATACAGATGCCACAAGCAATAACTAAGGATGCCAAAACACAGCAATTTTCTTTAAACCAACTTTTGACATTCCTTTAAAAATAAAAAATCTTTGATAATGGTTTCTTTCAAATCTGCCTATATATCAATATTGTCTGGAAATTGCCAGGTGATTCCAGACTGGTGATTTTGAACTTCAATGATTTGGAAACTCTCAGGTAGGGGAAATTTTTATATTTTGCAAACAATTAAGTGACAGGCATAGTGCACACTTGTAATCCCAGTACTTGGGAGGCTGAGACAGGAGGATCACAGGTTTGCCACCAGCCTCAGTAACAGTTATCCAAAGAATAAGTTTTTGAATATTTAACTTGTAGCTTATTTAGTTCTTCTCAGCAGCTGTCTTATTTTTGTGTTCCAGAGTTTTAACATTTTTAAAGTGCTTTCACTATCACTTATCTCATTTGATCTCCCCCAGCACTGAAAGAAAAAGTGAAGACCAGTTAGGCATGATAGTGCATGCCTATAATCCCAGTATTTGGGAGGCTGAGACAGGAGGATTGCAGGTTCACTGCCAGCCTGAGCAACTAAGTGAGCCTGTTTCAAAATAAAAATAAAATAGGCTGGGGGTATAGCTCAGAGGTGGAATGCCCCATGGTTCAATTTCCAGTATCATAAATAAATAGTAAAATCAGGCTTTGAATAGTTAATTTGACCAAGGTTATACAAGTTAGAATTAACTACACTTACAATCAAGTACCTTTAGCCATTGTTCTTCCTCTACAATAATATTTACCATCAAAATTGAAAATCTTTACTGATAATATATTACTCAGCAACAGCTAATTCAGTCCCTACTCCTTGCCTGCTAAATGAAAAAGAAAGCAAAGGTACCAGTAAGTTAATTTTTAAAATTCATAAAGAACTTACTAAAATTTGTATTTCATATGTAATGGACTCAGAATCAGTGTGTATAAAGCACAATCTATAATTTTTGCATGTTACAAGTGAGGATATGGAGATACAAGAAGTGTCCTACCATAAAGTAAGAATGGACAGAAAAAATTTGTTGGAAAAAAAAAAAGCAAGGTGGGTTACATGACTCAGCACACTGGACAGAAAAATATAAATCTATAAATTGGTCAGAAGGTAAATAATTGAGAAGGAAAATAACAGATTTAATAGAAAGACAATATTTTAAGTCACTGAATTCAGAAGACTTCAAGAAAGAAATACTACAATGTTTATATTCCAGCAATCACATTTATGAGATGAGCCGAAGACACTGAACATTTTGCCACAGACTGGAGAGGTTCCACTCCTAATTGTTTTGGAATTAATTCAGAAGCTGCTTCTGTGTTAATGAGAAAAGATACAGGCAAGTGTCATAAACTTAAAAGATATGGGTTGTGTGCATGTATGTCACTGTCAACATGATTTACATTATGATATGAGACTATAATGACCAATAAAAGCATATTAAAAAAAATATCTTGGGGAAGGGAAGAGAATACCTTGGAAGTATTTTGAGTATCTACTCTTCTACCCAGAAGAGTAGAGTCCTCAGTTAAAAACACAGACTTTTATTGGGGCTGTAAGACTTACTTCAGCAATCTTGCTATATCTGGTTGGTATACATAAACTCAACACTTTTGTGAATACATACTGCTTCACCTATTCTACCTGGTGGCTACCACATGGAATAAAATATAAGAATAGGATAGAGTAGAGCTCATTTTCCTGATGTAGTAGCTCTGTTAACTGGTTAGGGTCACTACCTACTGGGGCAACCCATTATTCTCAACTTCTGTCCTGGTATGTTGCTAGTCTCAAAAATGAAGCACTTATTATTATTTTTTTTTTTACAGTGCTAGTGATTGAACCTAGGGCCTTGCATATGCTAGGCAAGCACTCTTCCACCGAGCTATACCTGCAACCCAAAAAGCACTTTTAAGCAGGAAACTGATAGTTTTTGAGCATTTTTTAATAGTGCCCAAGGTGCCTAAGTTTACATGATTACATATTTTATTATGCATCTGATATTTTTTAGCTTCCTAGTTTTTTAAATGCTGATTGGAAGTCCACAACTTGAAACATTCAAAGCACGCTCAGTATAAAGAATTACTCAAATTTTACTCTTTGTAAAAACATATGTTCGTAATTTTCCACATTAAGCTATATCTAAGAATTTACATACTGGACTTTTCTAAATTTAAATAATCTAAGATACTCAAATATAATTATTTATATCCAAAGAATGGCAAAAATAGGAAAAGACTACTTACTCTTATTTCAACTTACCTCAGCTGCCTTAGCTTGCATACGTTTCCTTTCCTGTTCTTCTTCCCGGAGTTTTGCTTCCAACTCCTGCATTTTTTTCTAGTGATAAAAATATCAAAAGGTGTAACAGTGAAAAGTGTCTGTCTATAAAATTCAAATCTAGCAACACAAGACCACATAGTCAATTTTAAGCATAGTCAACATACGCTTGTCAGTTTACTCTAGTTAACAGTTCTGGGTTTGACAGCACCCGTGACACTTTCCTTTGTGATCACTTAAGTCATTTCTGAGAGCTGTGACATAGCCAGAAGGAATCATGGGTAAAATCTATGGCTAAGGAACATAGCTCTATATGAAAGTAAACAGGTTACATGAAGACTCATCCTGGAACTTTTCTTAGTGATAGTAAGTGAAACACAATTAAAATTAGTTTGGAGAACAACTTAAATCAGTGATGAAAATCTTAAGGACACTCAAAAATACTATCCCTTTCCATATTTTCCAAAAAAACTCTCTTGTGTCCACTAATGTTAAACATCTCCCCCAATTTTTTCTTTAAAATTCCTATATACATTTCTTTGCTATAAGGTCACATTTATTTATACAAGTATTCAATGTATAAAATTTAAAACAAATGACAGCCCACTATTATGCATTAATAAGTAAAAGTTACATTCACTGACTTCTGCAAGGGCTTGCATTGTTGTAAGTTTGTTATACTCCTGTTCAAGAAGATCCAGTTTTTCAAGCTGGCTCTGAACATGTGTTTGATCATGTTGTCGTTCTCTTTCTAGAGAAACCTGAAAAATATTATTAAATACAGCATGATAATAATAAAAAACTGAAAAATAACTAAGCATATCTGTAAATACAAAGTATGCTATTAATTGGCCTTTCAGAGAACTACTTTGATGTGGAGAGGAATTCTAGGTATATAACATTAAGATGCAACCACAGGGGTATCAATAAATGACTGATTTAATGGGATACTATTCTTACTATATACTACTTTACACAACACATGGTTTTATAAGTGAGACTATCTTCACATCCTATGATAGAAGGAATTTACTGCACATATAGACTATGTAAACACAAAAATATTCTCAATTAGTCTGGCTTTGCACCTTTTATAGTCCCTTTGAATTCTACTTAAAACACTTTTTAAACTTTTCTCCTTCCAATACAGAGCCAAAGATTTGGAAAGACTGCCTTCTGTATACACTTAAGGACAGACAGTCACAGGGCAAGCAATTAAACAAGGATGAGAAGTGGATGTTTACTAAATTGAGATCTATTTGATTAAAGCCATAACACTAAGTATCTGAACTTATAAACATTCTATCTTCAAATAGTCTATAATAATGGGTAATCACATTAAAAGAATTTTGAATATGACAAAATAACAAAGAAGTAATTTTATCATGAATACTGTGAACTACTAATTTGTTTCTATTCACTTTTGGGGGTTTACTGCTCTAATACATTAACTAAAAATTAGCTCAAACTATATTTTATTTGTTATTGAAGCCAATTCTATTAAGCTATCCTTACTAAAAGTGCTACTTAAAATTTAGTAAAAAATCAAGGGCTAATCCAAAGATACCTATGATCTATGTCAAGAGCCATCCCTTGGGTATATTAGTCAAGATATTTTTAGTCGACTTCATGAACTGATACCTTTTTTCCTACCCTATGCATCATAGAAAAGTGAGACTAACCATAGCAATAATAATAAATTGTTATAAATCAAATTTTTTGAAAGTAAAAAAGAAAAATCTCTGGATGAGAACTCAAAAGCAAATGAAGAGATACCGAAGACAAATAATGACATGAGGCCCTACTAGAGATTTGGTACACAAGATGTAGAGGAGTACTATATAAAATATCAGACAGTGTATAATCTACAATGATGTGAGAATACCAAGCCAATACAGTAACATAAATCTAAAGGGGAAGCAGTGAAAACCATTAAGCTTCAGCAAAGGCAAACTGACAACTGACTCAAAAGGCTACTTGCACAACTGAGTCAATGTGGAACTCCCAAGGTGACTCTAAAGAATATGAGTTCACCATAAGAAAGAAAATGCAAGATCCCATAAAGAAAATACCATAAAGAGGAATCAGTAAATGAAACAAGATTATCTTTAAAAACATAAAATACTTTTTAAATGACAGAATTGTTTATAGTGCTCAGACATAAAAGGAAGGAATATAAACTACAGTAATAGCACATTAAACAAATATGATATAACTAGAAACAAAAAATACTGCAACTATAAAAAACTCAAGAGCATAGTGAACAGACTTATACACAAGACTATTAAGATACCCTTTCAAATACTGCTATCTGATTGCTCATATACTTCTTATAAGTCTAATTTTTCCAACTGGGACCAGAAAGCTGACTAAGGAAAGCACAAATAGAGCATATACTATGTTAAGCATATAAATAACCAAAATTTGCATAATATAACTAAGATGTCCAAAAATTATAGTATTCATGAATCCAAATTCTGGTCATAATAGGAAAACATGCTTTAAAATTTATCATGGATACTGATGCTAATACCCTTTTACAAATGTGCAAGTTACTTAAATGCAAAAAACCTCTGGTGTAACAAAGCAGAAAAATATTTTGTTAAAATAACAATTGTAGAACTGGATGTGGTGGAACCCACTTACAATCCCAGTACTTGGGAGGCTGACACAGGAGGATTG
Source organism: Graphiurus murinus (assembly GCA_004027655.1). Lineage (NCBI taxonomy): Eukaryota > Metazoa > Chordata > Mammalia > Rodentia > Gliridae > Graphiurus > Graphiurus murinus. Next base: position 22,203 of record PVLC010004005.1, on the reverse strand, counting down.
CCCCCAGCCTTAGCAATTTAGTGAGACCATGTTTCAAAACAAAAAACAGGGCTGTGTACATGGCTCAGAGGTAGAACGCTCCTCAGTTAAAACCCTAGTACCACTAAACAAACAAACAAATCTGGAACTTAAATTCAGCGATATAGATTGATGTGAGGGTTCAAAACCTGTACCACCTCCCCCCCAAAAAAACCCCAAAACCAAAAACTATAAAGAATTTTACAAATAATTTATAATCTCACTTAAGTCTTTAAACATATTTAAGAGGTTCTGACAGTACTTGGGAGGCTGAGACTGGAGGATCCGAGTTGGTGGCCAGCCTCAGCTACTTAGTGAGGCCCTCTGCAACTTAGGGAGACCCTGTTTCAAAATAAAGAATAAAAAATAAGACTAGGGGTGTAGCTCGGAGGTAGAATGGCCCTGGGTTCAAACCCTAGTACCGCAAAAAAAATAAAAAAATAAAAAATAAAAAAGAGGTTCAGAGCAAATGGTTATTTATACTTTCTATAATGCATTCTCAAAGACATTGGCATGACTTTAAAATATCCAAAGAGTAACAGTATAGTATTTTTCCAATTTAAGTAAAACTACCAAATACAACAGTAACAGCCAATCTAACCTTCAAATACCACAACTGATCCCCCTAAATTTCAGCCCTGGGCTATCTTAACAGCATCATTTATCCTCACTGAGAAAAAACGTCTTTATTCAAATTAATTTTCTCAATAGCTATGCTTGAGCATACATCTGTGAGGTACCATACCTGTTTCTCTAAGACAGATGTCCTCTCCATTTCTGCGTGCTTTATCATATTTCGCATGTACTCCAATTGTTTTTCTAAAAGATTACATTTATTTTCTGCAGCTAACAACTGGGATGTCAGTTCTAAAATGAATATATAAGAAAAAGAAATCAGCTGATCCATAGAGTAGTTTTAACAAGCTGTTTGCAGGAACTGATTCCACTGGGTATACAATATAAACAGTTTGTTCCAGTAGCACCTATAAGTCTTTTTGGATTAGATTACCTAAATAATTCTCTTTGTATGTGCTGGTCAAATCTACCTTATAGTCAGTAACTATACTGCATGGCATCACAACACTTCCTCCATAAAGTGCACCTGAGTATAATGATAATTTTATATTGCCTAAAGATACCAGGAAAAATGCTATGTGAAGTGTTAGAATAAGTTTATAATAATTACTTTGATAGAATTTAAATTTCTTCCACAATTAAACAAACCTTGATTATGTTTTGATTCCTCATTCTTTGAATTCTCCCTTTCTTGTATCTGTTCATCCAATACTTTCTTATATTCAATGGTTTCTTTAGATAAGGTTTTTACACTTTCTTCTGCCTGAATCCTTTCTAGTTCCAAACGTCGAATCTTATCTTGAAGATTCTTCAGAGCAGAAAATATGGCTGCCAAACATAAGGTAGATACTATGAGATAACAATAAATATTGGGAAAATTCACTGAAAATCAAAAACAAAACACTGATGTGTGGCTCCAGCAGAGGATCATTCTTTGGGAACAATAAAACATTAGTCATTATCTCAAAATTTAAAGACATCTTTTGAGTGAAAAGCTCTAGTTAAAAGCCAGGCTTGGTGGCGCATGCTTATAATCCCAATACTTGGGAAGCTGAGACAGGAGGATGCAGGTTCAAGGACAGCCTCAATTAAGTAGTGAGATTCTCAGCAACCTAGCAAGATCCTGTTTCAAAATAAAAATAAAATAGGGCTAGGGGTGCAGCTTGGAGGTAGGATGCCCCTGGGTTCAATCCTCGGTACAAAAAAAGCTCTGGTTACCCAACTAAAAATTCCCACAAATAAAATAAAAATATTTCAAAGATTTTATAGTATGATAAAAAACTGTAGCTAATCACAGATAAATTCACACAACGGTACTAAAGTGCATTATTAACTATCTTTATCTTTGTTTTATTTACAGTATCTCATGCAGCGTTCAGTTACAGTTAAGCAATAGTCAAGCACAAAAAGTTTTTCTTTAATCAGCATTTTTACATTATTTAGGAAAAAACCTAAGCACTCTGTAAACTCCCTCTCAAGAGTTTCTGATCCTAGACATAATACACATTTATTGTAAACAAACAAAAAATGTAGCAGACATGGGGAAATATAATGAATAGAATAATAATCCTACTACCCAGAGAAAACATGACCATTTTTGTTTACTCCAAGCTGTTTCTACATGTGTAAAAAAGAGATAAAAATACACCTATGCTTTGCTTTTCACTTTGGCATTATTAAAGAGTAGGCATTTGATCATGTAACCAAATAGTTTTAAATTAAAGAAAAAAAAATTCAGTTTCTAGGTCAAAAAGTAGTCACATTTTAAAGGCTCCTGAAACAGAATACTAGCAAAAGTTATTCCATCAATTTATACTTATGCCAGAAGTATATGTCCTTGCCAACAGAGATTATCAATTATAAAATCTCTGCCCTTTCAGTAAGAAAAACATGCTATTTTGGGTTATATGGCATTTCCATTAAACTTTAAATATTTTTACATACATTACCAGCTAACCTCTCTTTCATACATTTTCTTTGCCCACTTTTCTATGGGAAAAAGATTCCTTCCTCCATTTTGTTATTTGCTTTTAACTAGTTTTAGTATTATTAGTTTTAATGTACAGGTGTTTTGATTGTTCATAGTTATTCCTTATAGTTGCTCTCAAGTTTTCTTTACTTGTTGATATGCTTAGAAAGTTTACCCCCCAACCTTAAAATCAGAAAAATTTAATATTCTTATCCAGTATACTTAGCTTTATACATTTTTACACTTAAATTTTAAGTAAAAGTTATCTTTGTATTGAAGGAACAGCTGAAGTGCAAAACTAATCATATACTAAACTCATACATATATAAATAAATACACAGATAAATTATTTACACACACATCCTCAAGATAGTTTCAGAACTCTCATCTATCCTAGATTCATTAATATATAGTATTTACCAGTATCCCATATTACATAAATCTTTACAACATCTCAAAACTATTCCTATCAATTATTAAGAATCTTTTTGTGTAAACATTAACTTAAATGGAGCTTCATGTAAAATCTGATAGGAAATGTTGCAAACTTTTAAGAATCAAGTCTTTTTACTCAAAACAAGGTACTTTATTCCATTTATTAATATACTTCATTCATTCACCATTTAAAAAAAAATTCCTAGGATATGAAAGTCCTCAAGTAGGAGACTGATGATGCATTTTATCATATAGTCGATTTATATTTGCCAGTACATGAGACTACAATCTAACTAGAAAGAATGAATGTACACTTGAAATATACATTCATTACCTATGAGATTATATCGATAACTGGAAATGAATGCACACTGGAAATATACATATACACATCTAGAAATCCAGAAAATCAACTAAAAAAAAGATATGAAAACAAATAAAAAAGGAGCTCAGATAAAAGGTTAATGTCTTTTGGTGTCAACCAAGTTCAATCTTTTTTGAACCACTGAGGACTATTCTAAATACAGCATAAATTTTGGAACTGTTGCCTAACTTACATGCTTCTTTTCTAGGAAATTTCTCTTTACTAACTTGGCTATAAATCTGATTTATTCCTTTTTTATCTTTTCATAAATCCTGCTAATTGATCCAGAGTGGACACCCAACAAAAGCCCAGGAAATGGCTTATTTTCTTGGGATTTCTATCCAGAAAGCTGAAACCAGATATTGACTTAGAACTCAAAAGCTCAGCTTTGTTTTTTCTCAACTCATTTAAAAAAAATAAACCTAACAGAAAGATACAATGATTTTATTTCCACCAATGGTAGCTAATTATATACTTAAAATATACAAACACACACATACACACATCACCAAACACACTGCTATGTCAAAAATAAAATTTTATATGAGTTAACAGAAGAAATATGGTGAACTTTAACTTCATTTCCTTATTTTTTAGTTTCCTAATTAGAGATTTGGGGATCCAGGTGACTAATTTACATTTTATGTCTTCTAGAGTTATGTTTAGCATGTTTTCAGTTTTATATTTAGTTCTTTTATTACTAAAAAAAACTTGTCTTCTAAGATATTCTAGGTGACCAAGTGATGGATCTTAAGCTTTTTTTTTCTCATAAGGATCTTAGAGTATGACCTTGATTTTTCTTCCCTTCTATTGCTCCCTCTTCAAGAGGTCATGAACTGCTGTGCCATTTATATTCGATTTACCTAGAAAGAACCTTAAGTGAAATATACTGTAGGTGGAAACGAACAATTGGCAATTCAGAGATTTTAAACTCCATAAAATGGAGAGACAATAGGAAATATACTTCTAGAAGAAGTAAACTCCTATACATTTACTGAAAGAGAAAAAAGTGACATACTAAAATATAGTTGTGTTCTTTTCATGAATGAACTCTAGATCCTCCATATTACTCAAAGTATTTCTGAATATGTTCAAATTTAAATATATTTTGGCTAATTGTGTATGTGAATGCATATGCTTCTAGAAAACTAAAGACAAACTGAGAGATACTCATTTTTCTTAAACTTTACTGTCATCCCTGATATATAAGCACCTTGTGGAGGGAAGGAGATAATCTCTAATTATAACTGAAATTCCAATTCTATGCACTGTATGCAGCATATAGCTGGCATTCAGATGTTTGAATAAGCTAAACAGGGTGGACAGGAGGATTGGTGGTTTGAGGCCAGCCTCAGTAACTTAGAGAGACCACTTCAAAATAAAAAATAAAAATAAGAATAAAAAGGGATGAGGGTGTAGTTCAGAGGTAGAATGCCCCCAGGTTCAGTCTCCTGTACCAAAACAAACAAATGAACAAACGTTTGAATAAACAAATACTGAGAAATTAGGCATGGTGGCACAGGCCTGTAATTCAAGCTACTCAAGAGGCTGAGGTGGGGAGCACCACTTGAGCTCAGAAGCTGGAGACCAGCCTGAACAAGAAAGCAAGACCCCATCTCAAAAGCAATCAACCACACCCCCAAAACCAAACACAAGCAGTCTTTATAGCTTTATGATTATCTAATTTAAAATATTAATTAGCAGCAACCCTGTTCTCTTTAACTGTATCCAGCAAAACTAAACCTCAATATAGTAATTCATCCTTTGCCTAGCATAATCAGTGGTTTCCTAACTTTACTATAGTTCTAAATTACTAGGGAGCTTTGAAGAAAAGGAAGGAAGGAAGGAAGGAAGGAAGGAAGGAAGGAAGGAAGGAAGGAAGGAAGGAAGGGCAAGCCCCAATGCCCCAATGCCCCGGACATGGACATAGCCCATTAAAAAAAAAGAAATATCTAAAAGAATGGATATATTGAATGAAAGCCAGAGATTCAAGAAGATCAAACAATAAAAAACTGGAAAACTTTCTATCTACTTTTTAGGGATAGTCTGTCATTCATTCAGAAGACTGCAGTACATGGTGGGGCATAGTAAACCTAGCAGATCTCAACTAATAAAATCAGGTCTATTATTGTATATAATAAGGCTATCACTAATATACCAATACAGGTTTATCACGAATTAAGGCAGAAAAAATGGCAGATGTGTAGTTTTCATCTTTGATTTCCCTAATATTGCTGTCTTAGTAGGTTTTTTTTTTTTTTTTTAATCTATTTCTACTTTTTAGCTCACTATTTAAATGGTGAAAAAAAATTTTTTTTTTCAGAGCTCTTCTCTCTGGGAAACTCTTCCACTTTCAGGTTTCTTCCACACTTTTTTATAACAAAGTATAGCATTATACATTATAGTCTTACATCATGATGTAGCTCACAGTGATAGTGGCATACATGCACACAGCACCTGGTGGGCTTCTTCCACTCATCTCTCTGATGATTATCTGAGTTCATTAGTGCAGTGTTCTCCATTACACTTTGGGTTTTTATTTTATTTGCTTACTATTCATCTCTATCTAACTCATAGGATCTCAAATTTGATAGAATTATAGTAGGCATTCCTTGAAATACTCCATTTCCTGTGAAATACCATAATTACATCATTAATTTTCCCCACTGACCACATCAAAATACACATAAATCTTTCCTTAACCAGTCCCTTGCTTTCTGTCCCACTGCCATTGCTTCAGTTTAGACTTTTTTTTTTTTTGGTGGTACTAGAAATGAAACCCAAGGACAAGCTACCTGTGAGCTACACTCACGGCCCTATTTTATTTTTATTTTGAAACAGGTCCTCACTAAGTTGCTGAGCCTAGATGTGAACCTCTTATCCTCCTGACTCAGCCTCCCAAGTACTGGGATTACAAACGTGCACCACTACACCTGGTTTCTTCTTGCAAGCACCTATAAACCATATGTAATGTACAAGGGAATCTGTAAGTGAAAGAGAGGAGATAACTAAGAAAGTCTGTCTTCAAGAGCGTATGCTGCTATCTACATAATTTCCCACACTAGTAAAAAAAAAAAAAAAAAAAAAAAAAAAAAGTTACAAGTACAAATCACTCCTCTGGACGTTCTCCCGTCACTAGTTACTATGGTGCTCATAGGCCTATGGAAGACAGAGCTCATGAAATCTTTTCTAGGGTGTTGAGACCAATATATTTTCCTAACACTGGTAAGACTTCATTTGCTCTTTTCACTGTGTTGACATTTGCAATGACTTAAAAGCAATGTTGTGTGAAACTACCAACTTTACTTCAAATCAAGGCAGTGGTACTAATTTTAACCACTGTATTCTTTACTATCACATATTTCTAGTAAGAAAAACCAAAGCCACTATGTCCCTGATAAAGCAGTAAAAATAATTAAATCTTTAACTTTAAATACACATGGGATATACATATATAATGTACCAAATATAAGAATCTTGAATAAAAGAACTTGCATGAATGCTTCAATGGTGATCTTAACTAAAACTATTTCTATCATAGAACATCATTTTTATTTGAAAGGACTTTTGATAAATTAAGGTATTCAGAATTAGAGATCTGGTGGTCATTTTCTTAGAAATGAAATGAGCCTGCTAATTCAAAGATCTGACAGTAATTGTTGATGGTGATATTGGCAAAGTTGTGAAAATTGAGACTGATCGGAGCTCTAAAGCTTTCCAGTATAAAGATACATAATATCTTCTGAGATACATAATATTGTAAGTATAATTAAATAAATCAACATTTGGAAGATCTGCAAATCCAGTTTAAATCAACATAAAAACCATAGACGGGTAATAGTCATTCCAAGTTCAAAACAGATAATGTATTTCAGTGGCACAGTCCACAGAAAAGAGTTAGCCAGTAGATATAGCCTTTGGGTTGACCTATGAGAGCTTATCTACTGGAATGTTTTCTGTGTTATTAATTGATAAACCTGTTTTGTATGCCTGGGGCACATAAATTCTATTGGATCCTTCTATACCTGTCTGCCAGACTGTGCAAACAATATGATTTATTTATTTATTTATTTATTTATTTATTTATTTATTTATTTATTTATTTATTTTTGCGGTACTGGGGATTGAACTCAGGGGCATTCTACCTCCGAGCTACACCCCCCAGCCCCATTTTTTTATTCTTTATTTTGAAACTGAGTCTCACTAAGTTGCGGAGTGCCTCACTAGGTAGCTGAGGCTGGCCGCGAACCCGGATCCTCTGGTCTCAGCCTCCCGAATGCTGGGATTACAAGCATGTGCCACCACGCCCGGCTATCAAACAATATGATTTATAATGAATCCTTATTTCCTTTTTGGGAGGCTAGAACTTTGGTAATTGTGGTTGGTCAAGCAAGTACAAAGTGCTGTAAGACCAGCCTCCAATAAATGACCTAGTTTCAATCACAAGTGGGTTTTCCTTAGCAAAACATTTCACATATGTTGTGCGGTTCATTAGTGGAAATGTGTTCTGTGTGACCCCAGGAAAAAGAACCTTGGAAGTACGAATCTAGGTTTTTCCAGATTCAACCTGATGTTTTTTACATCCCCACCACATTAGTATTTCTTTGTATCCTTCACTTTAATAAACCATAACCATAATTACAACTAGTTCTGAATCCTGTGAATTCATCTGGCTAATTAATCATTTAGGTGGTCACAGGGTCCCTAAAAATAAATATAAAAAATTTACTGTTTTCATATTCCTCACTATAAGTAAGTTTTAAGAAACTACCATTTGTCAAGTTTGGTACACTACTAAAGAAGAATATCAACAAATTTTTTAAATAGGTTAGTAAAATGCTTCTCCATTTCCAACTACATATCTGTGTGACGAAGTATTCACATGCTTTAATCAGAACTTACCACTACAACTGGAATGTCAAAGTAGATATGAGAATTTAGTTCTTTTATTAAGCTAGAAACAGATCTGCAAATGGTAAAATGAAACAATGCCACTCTTCATTCTATGCTTTTAATTTGGAAAATAGAATCAAATTAAAACACGTGGGCAATAACTAATGCGATAGGCTAAAACTTACTTCCTTCTTCTACTGGTTACAATAATGCTGAACTTTCCAAAAGTTTTGCTACAGGAGTGGGAATATAGCTTAGTTCTAGAGCACTTGGCTATAATGCTAGAGGTCCTAGGTATAATTGTTAGCACTAAAAAAAAAAAAATTCAAATATATGTATGTATGTGTGTGTATATATATATATGTATATGTGTGTCTGTATATAAATATGTATATATGCGTCAAGATGGTTTTCTGTCAGACATTCCGTAAATGCCCCTAGACTAGTTTGACACCAATTCCGGCAGGTTATCTCAGTGTGCTATGCATATATTATTGTTCCTTTTTCCATGTGTACCACGACATGCAAAAGGTTGGAAAGCACTGAGTAGGACATTTCAACTGTTTTTAGTTATGTTGCTTCAAATGTCCAAGTATTCTCCACCTTACTCTCATCTGAAATGTACTAAACACATAACCAATGGGATACACTAAAAATCTTTGGAATGACATTGGCTACTAGTTTTCTAAAGGACTTTATTAATAAAGATGTTAGTACGTTTTTGAAGCAATAATTTCAAATTTCTTGCTTATTCATTTTCTAGCTAAAGTTCAAAATTAATGAGAATGCAAATTATAAGAAACATAGCTTAATTATCCCTTTCTGTGGTCTTAGTCAAATTACATTTCCAAGATTTAATCAAATAAAGAGAAATAAGAGCGATAAAACTATTAAGTCATACCTAAACTAAAATACAGTGACAAGTCTTTTTCCTCCTATATTATTCACTATGTGTAAAAAGGAAAAGCTATCTATTAAAAGAAGAATAATAAAGACTACAAGTTATGAAAAAAGGGCCAAGAGATTTCAAAAACACCACGGAGGAAGGCAAAGAGCGGAACATTTTAGAGAAATTAGGGGAAAGGAAGACTTCTTTAAGTAAAGAGTACATAATCTTGACTTTAAAGGAGTATCATTCTAGTAGAAGAAAATTTCAGAAAGAGAATAAACCATGTAAAAGGCTTGTAAACTTGAAAAATGATTGGTGTGGTAGGCAGAATGGAAACACTAATCTCTGGAATCTCTGGTGAATACAGAGATTTTGTCTCAGCAAAAGGGACTTTTAGAGATGTTATTAAGATTAAGGACCTTAAGGTATTAAAGTTATTCCTGATTATCTGAATGGGTCCAATCTAAACACATGAGCAGAAAAATTTCCTCCAGATGTGGTTAAGAAATGTTGTAGCAGAAGTTGGGAATCTGAAGCATGAGATCTGACCCATTGTTGCCATAGGGAACCCAAAAGGAAAAACATGAGGAGGAACAAGGGAAGTCTAAGAACAAAGATTGGCCCTGAGAGATAGCAAGGAAATGGAATCTCAGTTCAGTCAAGATTGGAAATGAGTACAGAAGCAGACCTTCCCCAGAGCTTCCAGTAAAGAGAATAGCAGCAGGCAACACCTTGATTTCAACCTTGCAAGACTCTATAAGCAGAGGACCCAGAAGAGTCCTCTCATATTTTTGACCTATAGAAAACTGTGACACAGTAAGTTTGCTATTATTTAAGGCTGCTAAGTTTGTGGTACATTGTTAAGGGGGCAAGAAAACTAAACAAATAGCAAGTTCTAAGAACAAATATATTTCAAAATAACCAGAGCAAAAGACTTGTGGATAAAGAACAGAAGAGAGGCTAGGATGGACTTATTAATGTCTAGGTTATGGGAAATCTAAGACTATTATATGGGAGCTACACAGAAGTGCTGAAACTTTAATGGATAATGACAAATGGCAGTAATATTAACTGAGCATAAGAAGAAAATAATGAACAGGGATACCAGTCAGATATATCAGACAACAGAAAAACATGAAAAATAGCAATGAGAACAAAAAGAGACAGAAGTAATAAGCTTTTGAGCTACTGCAGAAGCAAAACCACAAAATCTTGGTTTCTGACTGATAGAGATGAGACCAGTTCATAGATGACTCATTTTTAGTGTCAGTGATTTGGTGGATAATGATGTTTAGCAATGTGTGTGTGTGTGTGTGTGTGTGTGGTTTACTGGGGCTTGAACTCAGAGGCATTCAATCTCCAAGCTGTACTTCCCAGCCCTTTTTAAAACAGTGTCTCGATAAGTTGCTGAGGCTGGACTCAAACCTGAGATCCTCCTGTCTAACCCTCCCAAATACTAGGATTAAGGTGTGAGCTACCTTGTCAAGCTCAACAATCAATATAAAGAACACAAGAAAAGCATTATATTGTGAAGAGGCTTAAAATACAGTTAAAGAAAAAATACACATTTTACCAATTTCACAATAATGGAAGATAAAATAAGGAATTTTAAAGCACTGAGTAAACACAAAATCTATTTTGTTAGGGTTTATTACCTCTGCTGTTGCTTTCTGGATAGGCAACTGTAGGCTTATTTGGGGACCGTAGTAGATCACTATTGAGGAAAGGCTTATCAGGTGGATATGATATATATGGAGATGAAGAATGGCGAGTCATACTTCCATTAGACCTTGATGGTTCAGCCAAGATGTTCTAAAAAATAGGGAGAAATTACCTCTCAAAATTTAAGTCACAAATAGTCACAACTGAGAACTGGTCTGTACCTTCCTTAGATGAGAAAAGAAAAAAAAAAAAAAAACCCCAAAACAAAAGAAAAGCCCAGTAACTATATACGATAGAATTCAACCACTATTTTGAAGAAATAGAAATTTAAGTGTTTCATTTGTCTAAATGTAACCATATTCCAAGTACTGTAAGAAGTGCTCACACAATCTAGTAAAAATGCTATGCAAAAAACATTTAAATATGAGTCTCACGATGAATACTGTATCTTAAACATAAGTACTATCAAATACACACTTAGAAAAGGAAATCTTTTTATAGAATGAGAAACTGCTATAGTGACCAAATTACTCTATCCTCAATCAACAAAATATTTTCTGAATAACTATAGTGTCCAAAACTCCAAAAAGATCACAAATTTATAATATCTATCAAACAAAACTCCAAAGCTCATCAAGATACCATACTAGCCAGGTGTGGTGGTACATGCCTGTAATCCCAGTACTTGGGAGAGTAAGAAAGGAGGATTGAGGTTCAAGGACAGCCTCAGCAACTCAGTGAGGTCCTTATCAACCTAGCAAGACTTTGTTCCCAAATAAAAAATAAAATAGGGCTAGGGGTGTAGGAGGGTAGAAAGACCCTGAGTTTAATAGTTTAATCCTCAGCAACACACACATATACTATACTATACTATACAGAAGTATAAAATGAGGTTCTGCCATTTACTAGCTCTTATCCTTCCTGACCTAACTTCATGCCTCACTCTGCTCTTTTAAGAAGGAAAAACTAATGCCAACACCACAAGGTTATTGTGGGGATTAAATGACTTAGTATATGAAAAGTCCTTAAACTAATGTCAGATAGTACAATTTAAGTATCATATATCACTCTTTTAAAAAGTGTGGTAGTGAGAAGCTAGCTGTGATGACGCATGCCTATAATCCCAGTACTTGGGAGGCTGAGACAAGAGGATGGCAAGGCCAGCCTCAGCAACTTAGTGAGGCCCTGTGTCAAAATAAAAAAAATAAGGCTGGGGATGTAGCTCAGAGGTAAAACATGCTGGGTTCAATCCCCATCCACCTCCCAACCCCCAAGCACAAATATACAGTAGTACGGGGAAGAGGAACATAAAGATTGAAAAAAGTCAGGAAGATATTCATTTTATTATTCTCAAAAATAAATCTCAATCATATTTAATGTTTTAAAATGTATTATATACTAATAAAAATGCTTAAGGAAAATTAATATGAAGCCACTGTGCAACTTGGTTAAAGGGCCTAGCTAAAAAATATGGACAAATGAGATTATTAATTTAAATCCAAAGTAACATAAGGGTGTTGAATATGGTTATTAGAAAAAGATTAATGGACTAACAAGAAAGACATTCTTTTATGTCAACATTAAACTGCCCTACTCTAACTTAGCATTACTTCTGTTAAGCTAAATCTGTTGCTTTCCTTCCCTGTGAGTTGATACATAGCAAACAATAAATGTTACCTGTTACTGCTAGTCTTCTTGCTGTTGTTGCAGTGAAATTTAAAAAAGAAAAAAAAAAAAAAGTTTTTAAAAGACCAATTGAAACCTGCAGTCTTTCATGTTGTTCATATTTGAGATTTACATAGTGGTTGTTTCCAAAAGACTGTGTTATTTATGTACCTACTTGCTAAAACTCCTTGTCAGGTAAAAACATCTCCATTTACCTTCAATAGCTGCATGTTGGGTTATCAGTGTGCAGTACATGAGTTGCTAATGAGTTGCTAATGTTCATAACCTGTAATCTGAATATGGTAGCCCTCTGAGTTCATGATGTTGTTTTTTTTATGCTGTTTTATCACCAACTGTTTGCTAACCTAAAGTGCTTTTTTTGTTTTGCTGGAAATGGCAGACTTATTTCTAATGGAATGTTTACTAAACAGGGCAATTTCTTATGCAGAATAACTAAATTGAGTCTTTCTTTAGTTGAAAATAGTAGCTTCCAAGATATTCTGATATAGTAAGTCAATTTAGTTAAAAAACATTGTGATACTGCTCAGCAAGGTGGCCTTGGCATGTAGTGCATCTCAATGCAACATTAAGTATTTCTTGTTTGATCTCCAAGGGTTAAGTTTTTTTTTTTTTTTTCGGTACTGGGGATTGAACTCAGGGGCATTCTACCGCCGAGCTATACCCCCAGCCCTATTTTTTATTCTTTATTTTGAAACCGAGTCTCACTAAGTTGCAGAGTGCCTCACTAGGTAGCTGAGGCTGGCCGCGAACCCGGATCCTCCGGTCTCAGCCTTCCGAATGCTGGGATTACAAGCGTGCGCCACCACGCCTGGCTCCCCAAGGGTTAAGTTTTTTGAGCAACTGAACTACTAATCACATCTCCTATATAATTCATTCGTATTTGGTCGTGTTTCTAATAGTTTCTCTTTTACCTTCACACATCTAATTCCTGAATGAACTCCAACTGCTCCATTAATTACTTCTTCATCTCCCCAGATCTCTCCGGAATCCTGTTACCTCCATTCTGCTGTTACCTTGGGATATTTCCGGCCTTACTATCACAAATTCTAACAGCAGCCACAGGAAACTGAAACTGAGAAATACTGTGACTTTCCCAGATAACTTTATATTCCTTAAATTCTCTCCCTTAGCGCCTAACATATTACTGATATTCTCCTGACTTCTTTCCTCACTATTCTTTTTTCCATGTTTTCACTGACTCTTCCAGTTCATTCTACCTAACTCTACCTACATATTACCTCTGCTCATTCCAGATTACCTTGTTTCTTGAAAGTACCTATTGTCTTGGCACATAACCTTGAAATTCTTCCATGTTTTTTCTTCTATATTTGTGACAAGCAATTACACTTCCTTCAAAATGCTGCCAGTTCCATCTTTCCTTCTAAGAAACCTTCTCTAAACTACCCCAACACTGCTAATCACTCTCCCCGGACTATTCTCAAAATGGCAGGACTTATCAAATTGCACTGTGTAGTAACTACTATGTGTAGTCTTTCTTCAGTTCTAAGCTTCTTCTGAGCAGCCTTAGGGTTTCTACCCTAATCATTCATGTAATTTTAGAGCCTAACAGTCTGCAAGGCACTGAGCATTTCTAAATGGGCTCCAACTTCATCTCTATCAAATCTACTTGTTTTCACAGTGAGGCACTTCCCAAACTCTAAAAGTTCAACACTCCAATTTGACAATTACGAGTGACCAAACTTGGCTGGTGACCCTGGTGAAGGAGAAAACATTTAATGTCATTCCCTCTGTAGCCTCTCTGAAAGTTTCCATGTTACATTCCTAGTAATATGGAAAGCGCGGGCTCTGGCTACAGGATCATGAGGCAGTGTTAATGAGATGGAAGGAGGAAGCACTGTAGGCAAAGTAAACAGAATAAGCAATAACTAAAAAGCACTCTTGAGAGACTGCGGACTACTCAGTAGCTGCCAATCAGACTGGCCCTACTACCAGGTCTCTAAGAGTTTCTGAGGGGCCGTTATACTCACGTGATCAACGAAACTGTTTTCGCAAGCCAGGAAGTGCTACAGCGTAACCCTGGCAATCAATGTTCAGCAACCTGGGCTGCTAGGCCAAAAAGTGAATTAAGGATGGGAATGGACGGGCCAGGCCTGTTTCACTGAAAGTCAGAGGATGCAGCCTTGACAGAGGAACAGTGGAAACCTGGGTAGCATGGGGCCATCTAGGCAACCCCTGCCACCCTCCAGGATGGGGCCAGAAACCCTTGGGACCAAGAATCTTTTGAAACGGGAAACGTAAAGAGGCGCCGGGACCGACCAGGAGCTCTTTCGAACGCCATCCGCCTCTTACCGAGAACTGAGAATCCGAAGGTGCAGAGACCGATGCCGCCGCCATCTTTCTGCCTGCCCAGAGCGGACTCTCGCAGCTTCGGTGCAGCCAGGGTTCTCGAGCTCCGGTGAAAGACTCGAGAGCCGCCCACCAGGGGCGACCCGAAGCCGAACCCCTGATGGAAGGGGGGGGGTGCTGGTGTTGGGTCTAGAGACCCCTGTCACAGTCCCCCACGGGGACGCCCACGCTCAGAGAGCACGCGGAAAGAGCAACACGTCCTAACAGACGTCCTTTGTAGCCAATCAAAACAGAGGATGCTTTCCGTGGTAGGAGAGAACCCGCCTCTTCCCTCCGTGACGTCACAAGGTAGCGCGTCGCGGCGCCTACCCAGGCCGCAGTAACTGCGGGGTCTTGGGAGAGTTTGAGGGCGTCCTACAAAGGCTTAGGCCTTCGCCAGGAGGAATCGTGGGTTAGAGCGTGTGTTGTCGCCAATGGCAACAGCATCGAATGATTAAGGCAGAATAAATAGAATGGGAAGTTCAAACACTCCATCAGTTTCCTTGGATTAGATGCCAGAGAGAGCATGAGCTTGACTCGGGGACGCCTCTCCAGGTGAAGTACTGACATTTTGGCCAATAACAAATAGCGTAAGGAGGGGCTTTGTCATTTGGTCCAATGGAGGTCAAGGGGGAAAAAAGGGCTAGAAGCAGAGAGTAAACCTTCGCAAACACTTGCCCAATTGGATTGAGCGCTCTCATCCAAACCTGCCGCCACCAGGTTTGAAGCGGATTTCGCGCGCTGACAGCGCGAAGTTGTCATTGGCCAGGGCCTTCCTCCCTTTGTGGGCGCTCCCTGTGTAATCCGGGCTAGGGATGGCGGGGAGCGGCCTAGTGACGCAGCGTCCTCCACAACCAATCAGGGCTGCGGAAGGGAGGCCAAGAAGGAAGCGGATCCGAGGCCGCGCAGCTTTACTGCAGCGAGCTACGCGCTTGGTCTCCCTCCGCCGCTATCGGGGCCTTAGCGGGAGCGGCTGGGACGGCGTCGCTGGGTGGGCTGGGGCGGAAACGTAGGCGGAGGGAGACGGCGGCGTTAGGAGGCCCTGGGGCTCGCGGCGAGGCCCTGGTGGGCGCAAGGCCGGGGGAGGGGGAGGAGGAGGAGCCCGCGGCCGGGGCGGCGGCGCCTGAGTTTCCCGTAGGGCCCCGCCTCGGAGCGGGCGGCGGTGGAGGAGGAGACTGAGGAGCAGGATGGCGGCCTCGGCCCTGTACGCTTGCACCAAGTGTACCCAGCGATATCCCTTCGAGGAGCTCTCCCAAGGCCAACAGCTCTGCAAGGTCCGTGGGCGCCAGGCGGGCGGGGTTTCCTTTGCTGTAACCCGAGGGGGCTGGGTGTCCGCTGCACTGCGCCCTGCTCTTCGCCAGCGTCTCAGGGTTTGGGAGTCTGGATCTCTAGCCTTCCCACCTGGGGACCCCTTTTTCCGAGGGCCTGGGCATCAGGTGGAAAAGACCCCCAAGAGAGACAGCATCCTACCCTCTTTCAGTGAACCTAGGAAAGAGTCGGGCCCCTTTAGCGTCCGAGGGTCTCGGGTGGGGCTGAGCGAGGCAGCCACCTGTCTCTGCCGCAGAAACCCTGGGGTGGAGATATTTTCATCTTGGTTTTATGCTCAGTCTGTCCTCTCCTTCCACCAGGAGGCAGGGAACGGTTTTTACACTTTTAAGAACTCGAAGCTGCAAAACTGATGGTATTCTTCCCTGTCCAAGGAACAGGTTCAGGAACAGGATGTTCTATGATCTGCAGTTTTTCCCATTCCATTAAAGCCAGGATGCTCTCTGTGAGCAACGGTGCAAAATAAGTAGTAGTTTCATATTTAACCAACCCTTGAAATCCCTGACAATTTTCTTACTTTTTGTGTAAGATACTCAACACACCTAATAAAGACAAAGACACCCATGCCTTCCTAAGGAATTACATTATGATTGCTTATATGTAAGTCATCCAGTTATTTATGTTGGGGTTTTATTGATGTTTTAGACATTTTAGGTTGGAAAATAATTTTCTACCAGAAAAGTGAGATTTGGGACTTTGAGGTAGAAGCTAACTAATTTGTTTTCTAATTACAGGAATGTCGGATTGCACATCCTATTGTAAAATGTACTTACTGCAGATCAGAATTTCAACAAGAGAGGTTTGTATACTAAACGTTTTTTGTGGTACTGAGGATTGAAACCAGGGGCATTCTGCCTCCGAGCTACACCCCCAGCCCTGTTTTGTATTCTTTATTTTGAAACAGGGTCTCACCAAGTTGCCAAGGCGTCTCTAAGTAGCTGAGGCTGGCAGCGAACCCATGATCCTCCGGTCCCAGCCTCCCAAGTAGTGGAATTACAAGTGTGGACCACCACACCCGGCTACTGAACAGTTCTTGGCTATTGAAAATAAATATTGTGCAGAATACTTGGGATTATAATCCTGTTCTTGTGCTAAAGTATTTTTTAAAAAGCGGTTTAGCTTCTGAAATTTTAAGTTAGAAACTTAAAGCTTTAAGTGTGGTGGAAGAGAGAATATCCCCAAGAAAACGGGTGATTATTTTACAACTGAGTTCAGTTTACCTGAGAAAGTAAGGGATAAGTTAATAATTAGAAAGTGTACATCCTTGATAACAGAAATGCAAATGTTAATAATTACTGGTAAGCCATTTTTAAAAATCGCAAAACGTTAATGGACCAGAGGAAAGACCTATAGTATTGCCAACTGCCTTACAACAGTAAAATCTACTTTAGCAGTGGAAGAATAGCTCAAGCCTTTTTTTAACAGGTCATTCTACTTTGAGAGCACACTCAAGAAAGTAACCTAAGAGAAGAACAAATAATGTCTTCATAAGTAGGTGTGGGTATCATAATTCATAAACCCTGGCTGAGTGGACAGATAAGTATGGAGTGATAACCCCATGCAAGTAATAGTGGCAGGTGTGAAGATTTCAGAACTAGAAAGGAAACAATAAGTTTTTGTTGCTTTGTTCACTTTCCAAAAAACAAAAATGTATAAAAGCATTTGTCTTAAGTTAATAGAAGAAAAGTAAATTTGGACAAAATAGCATATTTCTATTTTTAAGAAATACTTGGTCTAAATTAGAGTAAGTTCTAAGTACTACAGATCTTTGACTCGTTCATTTATGTTCAACATTATGTTAATTATCCCAGAAGGCTATATAAATGTGATCATTTATATATAATTTCCTTTTCAGCAAAACTAACACGATTTGTAAGAAGTGTGCTCAAAATGTGAAACAATTTGGGACCGTAAGTATGTCTTATGTTTTCATTTCATGTTATTGTTACTGGTTACTTGATGATTTTCACTAAGAAATATGTAGTGCCATGTTTTTATGTATTTCAACATAGTAAAATGTTTCATGAAAGAAATTTTCTGTATATAGTCTGATGGGAAGGTGACAAGGTTTTAAAATCGTCAAATTGTGCATCTTTTAAATACTATGTATTGAATTTCAATGTGAAATTTATGAAACTATTCTTTTAAAAATCCAGATATAGTAAACCCCATATAGAGAACCTATTTTTTCATAAAGTTTCCATAACCAACATTTTTCCCCTCTAGGATATTTTTATTTGGCAGTGTGAATCAGGTATTTATTCATAAAAGTCATGACAGTATCCTAGTACAAATTATCTTACATGTATAGTATAACTACTATTGGTATATTGTGTCAGTATTACTTGTTATTGGTCAAACTGTTGACCTTAAAGCTCTCTACTATCCTGAATTCTCTTCTTTATAGCTTTTGTATTATTTAACATTCCATGTCAGTAAAATTTTATGATTTTACTAAGTATTCCAATAGAGGAACAGTGAGTTTCATGACTCCAAAAATATTAATTGAATGGATGGAAACATGGTAAATGCCATTATATATGGCAGATGACACATTTAAGAGAAACCAGTTTTTTACATACTAATTCTCTTAATCCCAGAAATATGTCTGTAACACTGAATATATTTTATGCAGAAAAATCAGTATTTTTAAATGTCTCAGTTAATGAAAATGTGTATTTGTTTTTCAGCCTAAACCTTGTCAGTACTGTAACATAATTGCAGCATTTATTGGTACCAAGTGTCAGCGTTGCACAAATTCAGAAAAAAAGTATGGACCACCTCAGACCTGTGAACAGTGCAAACAACAATGTGCTTTTGATCGGAAGGAGGAAGGAAGAAGAAAGGTATATTTTATTAATGTTATGACATCTGGAAATTAAAATACCAAACAAGATGGAAAGTATTGTAATTGATACGCTGATGAGACATGATTGGTCTTTGGGTTCCTGAAAGCAGATAGTTAGATGAAAATATAGGAATAGTAAATTTATTCCTTGTGTGGATCATACATGGATTCATGTTGATCAATTAGGGTTACTATACTTTAAAAACTATTCAAGCTAGGTTTGGTGGTGCACATCTTTAGTTCCATTACTCGGGAGATTGATAAAGGAGAATCACTGGAGTCCAGGAGTTTTAAGACCAGCCTGGGCAACATATAGTGAGACTCCATTAATAAATAAAAATAGTTCTGCAATAGCTATTCTGCATTATTTGGTTATCCCCCATTGGTTCATGAGACTTGCAAATTACTAAGTAAATCCTTTCACCTATTTACCTTTCTGCTGGTTACTTAAAGTTGCTAGTGTGAAAAAATAACTGATGGCACATTAGCACATAAAATTCAGTTAGTTTTCTGCCTTTTGATATGGGCTCGTATTTGAAACCATTGTTTGTTTTTCTCTACCTACAGTGACTTATTAAGTATGTGTATGCATGTGGCATTCCTCTGCTGATCAGCATTCACACAGGCCTCCAGTTGTCTATCAGTTTCAGTTGAGTTGGAGGATGACTGTCTCTTTGAGGGGCTCCCCCAGATCCCCCCACAGCAATGTATGTACCTTAGTTATAAGACATGTCCCTCCAGCACTTCTTGTGTGAACAAACAGAAGACAGAAACTATTTTATTTTTATAGGTTTTGTCTTAAATTGGAAAGAAGTCTCTTTCCTTCCCCTTTGACTCACAGACAATTGATTCTCGTTATTTGCAGTAGTCATGTTCTAAAGTTGCCATAGACACTGAATCAGTGAATACTGAACCATTGCCTGTAAGGGAAATTAGAGGATTAGGCTTTTGCCTTTGGTTGTAACATATTGGTCAACCAATACATATCTTGTGTTTACGCTTAAAGACTCCCTATTTCATGTATGTATTATTGATGAGTTTAATTGGATTTATGACTAATAGCACTAATGATGCTTGAATGACATTTAACATGGTTCTTTTTTGTAAGGCATACCATAGCTTTCTTGAGCTTAATAGTGCTATACAACACTTCAGCATTACTCTTTGGGACATTTAAACAGAAAAATCACCAGCACATTAACTTGAGAAACACAGCACTAAATGGATTGTGAAAAGAACAGTTGTTTACAGTATGAAAGCAAACAATAAGGTAGTATCTCCTTGTTCTCCATTACCTGGGACTGTGCACTCTCTGGTGACATGTTTTTCACTGCTATATACCTGTGCATGAATGACCACAAACATGCTGCAAGTATTGATTTGGGGGTCACAGATAAATTTTAGCAAATAGACAAATCTACAAATATGAAATCTGAAAATAATGAGAATCGATTGTATGTTATTAAGCTCTCCTATTTTTCTGTAAATTCACAATACTTACCTGTTGTGAGAAATATTTATCATTTTGATAATTACACAATGATTTAAGAATTCAGGTGAGACTTCTTAGAGATATATCAACAATTTATGCTTATTTTCTGTGACTAAAAGTTGACATATTCTTTCTCCAAAATTAAAAAATGCCTCAAGACTAATGAAAGTCCATTTATCATCCTCACCAATTTCATAATCCTCCAGTGGTTTCCAAAGTTTAGTAAAGTGTAATTTTTACTTCATTTTGTTAAGATCTGTGAATGCTTCACAGAATTTTGCACATGTATGTGAAATATGACTGGAAGTTGAGCAGTTTATCTTAACCTCATTCTTAACCCAGTTTCATTTACGGTCAGTTTATGAGTACATTTAATTTAATACAAATATTTTCTTAAAAGGTTGATGGGAAGTTATTATGCTGGCTTTGTACTTTATCATACAAGAGAGTTTTACAGAAGACAAAAGAACAAAGAAAGAGCCTGGGATCTTCACATTCAAATTCTTCATCTTCATCTCTCACTGAGAAAGACCAGCATCATTCAAAACATCATCACCATCACCACCACCACCATCATCATCGTCACAGCAGTAGCCATCACAAGTAAGTACTTCAAAATTATGTTTTCTAAAATCTTTCCTGGCATTTTAATGCTATATTCACAGTTATATTCATATCTACTTGCCAGTATTAACTGTATGCTATTCTGGTTTTCATTGTACTTTATAAGCTTCTTGAGCTATTACACATTTGTACAGTGTGTAAAATAACACACATAGAATGTGTTTAGTTGTTTGTCATCATTATAAACATAGGAAATGTAGTGAATTAATCTATAAAATGGTTACACATGAAATCAAAATAAGAGTACATCAGAATTAATACATCAGTGATTTCATTTACTACAAGCCTCAATCTTTTTTTGTTGTTTGAATAATTTGGGGGGGATTTTACTTAATGAACATTATTTTTACCTCAATTCTCATTTATTTGTTTTATTAAAAGCATATAAACCAATGACTATGAAATATACATCTAATATTTTTGGAGAATACATTTTAACATTATTCTTTGTAACTATAATATAAGCATTCTTTTTTTGTGTGTATGCTAGGGATGGAACCCAAGATTTTTGTACATGCTAAGCAGGAGCTCTGCCACTGAGCTATACCTCCAACCGCCATAGAAACATTCTTAATCTTGGAGATCTCCAAAGTGTGAGAAATAATTATTTTAAACTAGTAGTACTTTGTTGTTTTTAAAAACACATAGGTGAGGAATCCTATTCAAATATAGACAACTGCTTGATTTTTAAAGTAACTTGGGGTGGGGGGAATGTTATGTAGCAGTAATGTTTTTAACTCTTGTAGCATAAAGAGTTTTAAAATTTGATTTTTGTTTTCATAGAAAAAGAAAAAAACATTAAAACACAAATTAAGTATGTAAACACAAAAAGGGACATGATGCATACCCATTTTCAGAGGAATTTTTTCCCTAAATTTTATTGTGAATCTTTAAAATTTCATAGTTATTTAAAACATAATTTCTTATACAGAAAAACAGTGCCCACTGTATTTTGAATCATAATTATTCTGTCTAGTGAAGATCTGATTATAAATTGTATACATATACCTATTAGATTTTAAGGATTTAGTGAGGCACTGGTTATGGTTTCCTTTTACTGTGTTATATTTTCTGG